>APFE030401412.1:17574-35684 GCA_000404065.3 Pinus taeda | reverse complement strand
CGAAGGGGGGGCTCCGCCCCCCCTCTAACCCCCCGATTCACTACGTAGGTTAGTCGTGGAAAGAATATAACACAACCCTCCCACTTGTTGTTTTCTTTCCATAGGGGGCCATAGGAGAGCTTAGTCGTTTTTCCAGTCCTGAAACGCCCATTGTTTCTCTACACCAAGAGAACTTCTTAGAGCTCACAGATTTTGTCAATGCATCTGCAGTATTCTCAAAGTGTCCACCTTTACCAACAACACCTTTTTGTCTTCTATCATATCCCTCACAAAGTGATACTGAACATCAATGTGCTTTGTCTTTGAATGACAAGCAGGGTTCTTTGCCAAGAAAATTGCACTTTGGCTGTCACAGTCTATCCTTATAGCTCCCTGTACTAACCCCATACTTGAACACAATCTCTGCAACCAAACTGCTTCGTTGCTTGCATGAGTGGCTGCCATGTATTCTGTCTCTGTAGTTGATAGTGCCACTACAGATTGTTTCTTACTCATCCAACTGACTGCACCTCCAAATAGGTTAAACACATACCCACTTGTAGATCTTCTCTGAGCCAGATCTCCAGCTTAGTCTGCATCAACAAAGCCATAGATATCCAACACTCTGTCCAATCCTGGTCTTCCTTGGTAGCACAAACCATAATCACTAGTGCCACGCAAATACCTGAAAACCCGCTTCACTGTTGTTCAGTGCTCCTTCCCTGTTTTTGACATAAACCTGCTCAATACTCCCACTGCATGTGCAATGTCTGGTCTAGTACAGACCATTGCATACATCAAGCTACCTACTGCACTTGCATATGGAACACGAGACATGTCCTCTTCCTCTTCTTGTGTCTTGGGACACTGTTCAGTAGATAACTTCACAGCTACAGGAATAGGAACCTTCACCGATTTACTATCCTGCATATCAAACCTCTGCAGTATTGTCTCGACATAATTCCTCTGGCTTAATCAGAGCTTCCTCTTTTCTTAGTCTCTTTTAATTTCCATGCCCAAAATATAGTTTGCAGCACCAAGATCTTTCATGTCGAATTTCGAGGACAATTGGGTCCTCAAATCCTGGATAATTTCTTTGTCATTTCCAACCAGCAACATATCATCCACATACAAGACCAGATAAATAACACGGTCACCAATTAATTTAAAATACACACAGTGATCTACTTTGCTTTTGGTGAAGCCAAGTCCCCATATAAATGTATCAAATTTATGATACCACATCCTTGGTGACTGCTTTAACCCATACATAGACTTCTTTAACTTGCATACCAGTTATTTCTTACCCTTCACCGCAAAGCCTTCAGGTTGCTTCATGTATATTTCCTCTTCTATATCCCCATGAAGAAATATTATCTTCACATCCATCTGTTCTACCTCAAAATCAAAAGCAACAACAATAGATAAAAGTAATATAATACAAGTTACCTTGGCAACAGGAGAAAAAATATCACCAAAATCAATTCCTGACACTTGAGAATAACCTTTTGCTACCAACTGAGCTTTGTACTTCTCCACCTTTCCTTCTGCATTTGTCTTATTTTTTGAACACCCATTTGTTGCCAATGGGTTTCCTTCCAGCTGGCAAATACACCAGATCCCAAGCCTCGTTTTTGCGCAAAGATGCCATTTCATCAACCATGGCCTCTTTCTAGAGTTTTCCATCCTCTGAATCTAATGCTTCCTTCACAGTTCTGGGATCATCATCAGTAATAGATAAAACAAAATTTGAACAGAAAGCATATGGACTATAACTTTTTAGCTGCCTTCTTTCTCGAACTACTCTTCTCACACCCAGAGTTTGTGCTCTTCATCTTCTAATTCCTCCCCTATTGTAGAGTCTGAATCTTCCTCCTTAATCTCAAACTCTATCTTCTCAGGTTCCTTTGGTTGGACTTCATGTTTAATAACATATTTTACCTCTCTGAGCACCACATCTCGGCTGTACACAACCTTCCATGTTACTGGGTTCCAAAGCTTATAACCCTTTAAACCATCCTTATACCCAATAAAGATGCACTTTTCATATTTACTATCCAACTTGGTTCTTTTCTCCTTTAGAACATGTACATATGCATCACATCCAAGTACCCTTATATGTGATAGAGAGGGTTTCTTACCAGTCCATACCTCTTGTGGAGTCTTATCCTCCAACGCTGATGAAGGTGATCTGTTGACCAGGTAACATGTTGTCTCCACCACCTCTGCCTAGAATTCCTGTCCTAACACGGCACCACTGAGCATGTTTTTTGCCCTTTCCATCAACATCTTGTTCATTCTTTCTGCAACTCCATTTTTCTTAGGTGTGTATGGAGTAGTCTTCTATACTACACTTCTTGCAGAATTCTTCAAATTCCTTACTGCAAAACTCTCCACCATTATCTGTCGTCAACACCTTTATCTTCTTCTCTGTCTGGATTTCCACCAGAGCCTTAAATTCTTTAAACCTGTCAAAGACTTCAGATTTCATCTTAAGGAATTATATCCACATATTCCTTGAGAAGTCATCTATAAATGATACAAAGTACACAGACTTACCCAGTGATGGAACCTTCACAGGTCTAAACACATCATTGTGCACAATTTCTAATATCTATTTCGCCCTCTTACCACCAGAGGGGAAACTCACTCGATTTTGCTTCTCATATACACAATTTTCACAGAAATCAAAATCCAGAGAGCTATTACTCATACCTTCTACCATAGCTTTACCATGAAGTATTCGAAGGCCCTTCCCTCCAATATGTCCAAGCCTTTGATGCCACAACATGGTCTTCTCTCCAGAGACCAATAAATTTTCTGCTCCACTTTCAAGAGCCACAGATTTGTTGCACCCATCAACAATAGTGCTACCTTGCAGCTTGTACAGAGTTCCAATCCGAACTCTCTGCATCAATACCAGTGCTTCCCGAACCATCTTGCAGGTATCCATCTTGAACACTGTTTTTACACTTGCATCATCCAGCTTGCTTACAGAAATCAGATTTCTGGCCAATGCAGGAATATGTAGAACACTTGGAAGTGTTCTAACCCTTCAACCTTGCAACTTCAACTTTACTTTTCCACGACCGACCATTCTAGCCTTCCTATCATCCCCCTAATAAGACATCACCACCATCGTATTTCTCATACTTGCAAAACCACTCTCTATGGGGAGTGAAGTGAAAGGATGCACCTGAGTCAATCAACCATGCCTCATGATCTACATGTGTACTTGAAGAAGCCAAGTACACATCCCCACCATCATCTGTGGTGGTTTTCACCTCTGCAAAAGGAGCATCATCAGATCCCTTTCCTTTATGAGGGGCTTTAGATTTAAAATCCTTTTTGTAGTTCCCTTCCTTTCCGCATTTCTAGCACACCACCCTTATAGGTTTTCCTGGAGATTTAGATCTCCCACTCGATGACTTATTTTTGTTTCTGTTTTGGGACAATCCTCGTATAGACAAGGCATCACCATTCTAGCTCTCCATATTTTTCCATCTCATCTCCTCCGCTAGCAAGGATGAGACTATTTCATCAAACTGCAAGGAAGTTGTATTGCTACCCATTGCAATAACCAAACTATCCCACGAATCTGGTAGAGAACACAACAAAATGATGCACTTATCTTCATCTGAAATTTTAATATCAACAGATAATAACTAACTTACCACATTATTAAATGCATTCAGATGCTCTGTCGCCCAGTCTCCATCTTTCATCCTCAAGTTATACAGTTTTTTTCCGCAGGAACAATTTATTCACCAGAGACCTAGATTGGTACAAAGTCCCTAACTTGTCCCACAAATCCTTCACCGTAGCTTTCCCTGATACATTCAACAATACTAAATTTGAGACACACAATCGTATTGTGCTCTTTTCCTTCCAATCCAACTTCTTCAATTCTTCATCTGACACTCTTGTTGGTTTATTACCCGAATCTACCACAATCCACTGATCTTCATCCACCAATAGATCCTCCATCTTGAGTTTCCACAACTCAAAACTCTAACCATTGAATTTCTCGATCTCTATCTTTCCACTCCTCGCTATCTTCTTTCACCACCAGAAACGATCTCACATATCTCCCACTGAATGGGGTTTACCATAGGCTCGAGCGGAACTCCTCAGCAACAAAGGCGTCCCCTTGAAGCCAAAACAGCTTCGATACCAAATGTAGGTTTTAACCCCGTAGAAAAATTACCTACATATGAATTCTAAAACACCAAAAATAAATAATGCGAGAGCATAACACATAAAACACATATACACAGAGATTTCCCCTGGGTCCCAAAATCGGGACTACCAGCTTGATTTTTCATTATGTTCCTTTCAATGTTATAATGCATATTTATACGTGCCGAAGCATCCAATACCATGGACCGAAAACCATCTCGTCCAAAACCATGTGCGAAAGTCATGCACAAAACCATAGGTGGGTTCACCCAACTTAACATAGGGTTCAAAACCAAAATTTTCCAGGGCGTTGCCCTGGACCCCATAGAGTGGGGTTACCTGCGCGCCTCAAACCCCTTATGACCACCCCCCCCCCCCCCACTACACAAATCATCGCAATGAAGGGGGCTCCGCCCCCCTTCTAATCCCCCGGTTAACTACGTCGGCTAGTCATGGAAAGAATATAACACAACCCAACAAAATGGAGGAGGACATAGAAATAATGAGTCTGAAATGGACACAGCTGGAACTACAAAGGAAACAACCAAGAAAAATTCAACAAAGAAACAAGAATAAATTGTCTTTGCATCAACTCAGTTAGGAAAGAGCCCAAATATTGACTTGGAACAGGAATGGAAACAGTTCAACAAGATGCTTCACACAGATTCAAACCTTGAGAAAACATCTGAGATATAGACTCCTAAGCAAATCCAACACAATTCAAATTTGGAAACGATAGAGGAAGGAGTTAAGGACACTCAAAATGTTCAAATCATTCCTATTATGCCCACTTCAGAAATTATTTTGAGAGTTGAAGAAATACCTTGACTATATGTATTTTATAGTCCCACACACAAAGTTGTAGTCAAGAGACAGAGGAAGAAAATAAATCTAGATGTTGTAACTGTTACAACTTCCGAAAATGAACCAATGGACATCATTTGGAAGGACTCGCCCATGGACCCATCTGAAAATCTCACAAAATTTTCACAATGCACAGGAGTCTATGCCACAACAACTATTGATAAAGCGACAGAGTTCCAATTGATGCTTAAGAAAAAATAAAAAAGAATTCTGCTATTAGAACAACAATTAGTTTAGGAAAAATCCAATCAACAAGTGGAATTACATGTAGCCCAGCTCCAACATGAATTTGAACAAATGGGAATCCAACATCAGGCCAGCCTAGCAGAAAGAGATGGATGGATACAAGATATAACAGATAAATTTAAGGATAATCCCAAAATTGATGAGTTCATAACTCCCAACTAATGCAGGAGAAGGAAGTACTTTGCCAGAAGATTTCACAGATAAGTCCTTACTGTGAAACCAATGATTAGCTAACAAACCAAGATGTTAACATGAGACTTGAGTATCATGAAATTTGTAAAAGGATTTCTGACTTTATCACCTGGCAAGAATCAAAGGATGGGAGAAAGGATGATTTGCCGAAATTGGAGGAATCTCACAAAGACATCCTTTTCACACATTGGGATTCTCGGTTGAAGCAAACAGAAAGGGCAACAATGATAGCAACGACAGCAACAAACAGCGTAATTGAAGCCATCAATGAAAATATGCATGGCGCCAACCTGGTTACAAAATGTGTACTGGGATTTCTTCCAAATGTCAAATAGTTAGAGCAACAGTGGAAGTAGGAAGTGCAAGAAAAGGAGGAGGTGATCAGACAACTAGGCAAGCTGAATTAGGAAGCATACTGGCAGTTTTTAGTGAAACCATACAGTCAGTGGATGACTTTGAGGTGCTTAACAACCTCAACACAAAAGATGGTGCCAACACTAAAAGACGCTATATTTTCTGCGTAGTTAAAATCTACGATCGACCAACCGACTCAGCTCAAGCCTATGGTAGATATTTGCGATCTCAGAGATCATGTACAAAGGAGTTAGTCATTTAGTTTATTTTTATTTTATTTTTATTTTTGGATAATCTGAGGAAGGTCATTTAAACCTCCTCAACTATTTTTTGTAATAGTCTATTTTAACACCTATAGTGTAGTATTTAAACCCCTCTCATGCATTTAGAGAGGGGTCCAAAAATTTTATGAGAAACATTCTTCGAAAAAATTCAATTCTATACTTTTGAGGATGTTTTGATGGAATGAATGGAAGATGATCTATTTTCTTTCAAATATCTAACGTACTCTACTGAAATGCACTTTTGTACTCTTAAAATGTGTTGGATTGATTGATATTGGATTAATATTGTTGAAACACATGAGTAGGACTCATCATATATGGTACTTGTATCTTATGATCTTGTTTTATTTATGTATCAGGCAATAACTCTTCTTTAAATTTCTTTATGTGTGAAATTCTGAATTACAGTTTAGCATTATTTCACTTTTGTATGATGTAGGCTTTAACTTTATTCTGAATACATGAATGATTTTATATGTGATATATCTTTCACAATTGTTTTGTCTAACTATTTATCCAAAATGACTACTGTTAAACGATTTCACTTCCTATTGCAGTTGAATGATCTATATTACCAATTGTTGTAGGACATCATTATAGATCACATATTGTATTTAATTCCCAGGTATATTTATAGTTAAATAGTGTTAAACCAGGATATATGCATTTGTTTAATAGTTAGAATAGATTACACTTGGCTCAGCCATTCTCCTGTTACATCATATATCTCCCCGCCAACACTATCAAAATATTTTTTGGGAAACTAGTCCCATTATCCCCAGTCAGAGCCACTACACCAAATGGAAAAGGAGATGCTAACCAAGGTCCAGATCAGGTGGTTTTCCCCCATGTTGTCGCAACGATTTTCGAGGCTTCAACATTTTGGCGCTAGAAGAAGGGAATAAATATGAATGGCAAGTAAATTCAAATCAATAGGCCATTCTAAGAGTAAAACTCCCTCACCATCTCCTCCAACGTATTGATTGCATTCCAAATCTCAAAATCCTAAGTGAGGAGTTGTAAAGAAAACTTTAGAACCACTACTGTGATCCCAAAGAAGTCAGATCAATCTTCTTCTATAGAAACCCCTGATGTTCAGTCTTTGATCCATAAGCTACAGGGGATTTCAATATCTCAAGAATAATTTGAGTTATCCCAAGCTAGTGTTTCTTCTCATTTTCCCTCATCTCAAAGGTTAACTAGAGCACAAAGTGAAAATTTTGGGATCCCCCCATTTGAATTCCCTCTACCAAACCGTAAGAGAGCTAAGAAGACACAACATGAATCCCATAGTGAGGTTCTCTCATCATCACCTCAAACATCCTCATTCATTCCATCCACTCGATCACAAAATCAACCATCCACCTCACAACTCTAGATCATGGTATACACTGGTACTGGAGCACAAGCATCCTCTACCCAATCACCTTCAAATACAAGAACATATTCCTCTACACAAATAACTACGATGGTTCAAAACCCACAAAGGCCATGGAAAAATCCAGGAGCTGTTCGGATGGCAGGACCCTTACATCCATTGCCCACCCATCTAGAAAAATGGTTACCAAAGTTTAATCCTGATGATGGCTTACCAACTGAAGAACTCATAAACAATTTTATGTTGTCCATAAACCTCAACGAAGTAGTGGAAGAAGATGAAGTTGTAATATTATTCCCTTATAACTTACAAGGATTAGTATGATCATGGTACTTTTCATTATCATCGGGTTCCATTAATAGTTGGGATGCCTTTCAAGAGCATCTCCTAACCAAGTTTGGTGATGATAGATCATTGGCTACTCTTATCAATGATCTCTCCAACTTGAAAGCCGAACCTAGGGAACCAATTAAGGAATTCAATTCACGTTTTAACAAGTTAATGAATAAATTCTGAACGACATCTAAGCCCAACGATGATGTCCAAAATGAATGGTACATTTCTACCCTTCCCTCAAACACAACTATTTTTGTCGATAGAGTTGCCAAACCAACTTTGGAAAAAAACATGAAAGAAGCCATAGCTATAGAAAAACATATTTTAGCCTTAGATAAGAAGAATGCCATAGAAGAACGAAAATACAAGAAAGTAAATTTTAGGGATGAATCCAATAAAAGACCACCTAAAGATCCTTTTGATCTTGAAGGTCTACAAAATGTCCTTAAAACCATGTCCAATGAAATGGTGATATCAAGAAATAGGTAGTAGAGACTTCCTCAAAGAAATCTTTCAGACCATACAAAAGAAATCCCTCCTCTGATACTAAGCTTCCAAGCACCATATCAAATGCTGAATCAAATGTGGAGGAAGAAGAAGTATCAACAACTAAAGAACAAACAGATGATGAAGAAGTAGTCGAGTTACAAGGAATGTGGAATTTTATCCTTCCTAATGAAGAAGCACAAGAAGCACTACCTATTGCAACTAGGAGTAGAATCCCTGTTGATTTTCCAAAAAAAATTCCAAAGCAGAAGGTATCAACTTTGAATCCCAAAGGCAAAGCAATAGGTAAGAAATATTCGTCTAAATCCACTCAAACCGCTCCTCAAACAAATTCTTCACCTTCAACTAAAACCCTACTAGTCTCTGATGAAATGGAATACAACATAGCAGAAGATATGAAAAAGACTAGGTCAAATATCACATTCCATGAGCTTAGCAAGTTAAAACATCAACAAAAGATATTTTTCAAAGATCTAAAAGCAGTCCCTACTTCCTTGCTTCCCTCCACTGTAATATCGCAAGCTGCCCAAGAAATGGGAAGGCCTCCTAATACCTCATTAGACAGAATCAGTCCTACTGATATCTCTCTAATAGGAGGAAGATCCAAATCCCATACTCCTCCATTTATTTTAACTTTTGAGGTTTTCAACAAGAATCTACATAGTTGTTTAGTCGATTTTGGAGCTTCATCCAACATCTTACCAAGAACAATTTGTGCAAAATTAAATGTGGAGCCCCAAATATCTGTTGTTCGCATTGTGCATTTAGACTAATCCCAACTCGAAGTTATAGGAGAACTCAATCAAGTCACTATTAGAGTATCATCAAACCTGAAAGTGTGTCAAGTCATTGGCATTCTTGTGGCTGATATCCCCAAGTTTTATGGATTAATCCTTAGTAGAGATTGGTGAGAAAATATTCATGGTTATTTTGCAACTGACTGGTCCCACATGTGGCTTCCCTATAATGGTAAGCCAAATCAAATAAGGGTTGACCATGAAAAACATCAAAAGTATATCATTACGGAATTAGAGGGAGAGAATGAGCCTGATGCATATAACAGCAATATCGTCAGAAACTACTCAGTTGAATCATTTCTAGGAAATTTTAATGTAAATACTTCACCCTTCTTGGAAAATTTTGTTATATCTCAAGTTGAAAATTATTCTCAAACAAATTCTTCTAAGTGTATAAATTTTTTAGATAAACCTATAGTTAGCTCTTTATTTTGGAAATTATTTTTTGATGGATCCAAATCTAACGATGGAGCTAGAGCAGGATGCATATTAGTTAGCCTAGAAGGAGAAAAAACTATGTTAGCATGCAGGCTTGAATTTGAATGCACAAACAACACTGTCGAATATGAAGCATTGGTTCAGGGTGTGTATAAATCCATCGCCCTTAATATCAAACATCTTCAAGTGTTTGGAGATTCAGAAATTGTGATAAAGCATATAAGAAATACTATACATTGTTTGTTTCGACATTTGAAACATTATCAATCATTAGTCCAGGACCTCACTTCTCACTTTACAGCGTTTAATGTTTACCTTATCCCAAGACTCCAAAATGCAAGTGCCGATATTTTGGCTAATGTTGCATCCAAGCTCATTCCACTAGGAGATTATAGCTCTGATCACTTTTCTATTGAATTGTTTTTTAGGCCTTCTTTTCCTAATAATATTACCAATTGGCGACTCTTTAATAATGATTCAGATATCAGAAGTTTTCTAACATCTCAAGGTTCTTATGATGATTAGGTAATAGATGAATATCAACATGACTCCCGGCTTAAGAAAGAAAATACTATGAATTCCATACCTAAGTCTGTGGTTAAGCTAGAGGAATTATATGATCTCAAGGACATATTCAAAAATCCCACTAACTCAAAACTCCAAAGTTCAACTTTGAGGTTTGAATTAGTTAATCTTGGAACTAACCTTAAGCCTCATAATATTAATCTAGGACTTGGTCTTAAACCAGATGAAAAATTAACCTTCATTCATTTGTTGAAGAAATACAAGAATGTCTTTTCTTGGAACTATGAAGACCTTAAGATATATGACACTTCCATAATTCAACATACCATCCCCATGATATCTAATGAAAAACCCATGCAGCAAAAGCTAAGAAAGATCCATCCAAATTTAGAAAATCAGATCAAATCTGAATTGAATAAGCTGCTCAAAGCCAAAATTATATTTCCTGTCAGGCACTCAATGTGGGTTTCTAGCCTTGTTCCCGTCAGGAAAAAGAATGGTGATGTTCGGATATGTATAGACTTTCACAATCTCAACAAAGCTTGTGAGAAGGAAAATTTCCCATTACCTCCTATGGAACAGATACTACAATCAGTTGTAGGCTTAAAACTAATGTCTTTTCTAGATGGATTCTTAGGTTACAATCAGATTCTAGTACATGCAGATGACTGGCTAAAGACTATGTTTTGAACCAAATGGGGCACCTATGCCTATCAAAAGATGTCATTTGGGTTAATCAATGCTGGTGCCACATTTCAAAGAGCCATGGACATAGATTTCAAAGGCTTGGTTAATAAATTAGTGGTAATCTATTTAGATGATATAACTATGTACTCAAAAATGTGTGGTAATAATTTAAAGGATTTAAAACAAATATTTGAGTGTTGTCATAGGTATCGAATTTCTCTCAATCCCAAGAAATATTTATTTGCTTTAAGTGAAGGAAATCTCCTTGGATTTATTGTATCCAAAGAAAGAATTCACATTGATCTTGATATGATAAGATAAATTTCTGGAATCCGTTTACCTCATAACAAGAAATCCATGTAATCTTTCCTAGGTCAGATAAATTTTGTCAACATATTTGAACCTGAATTTTCGCGAATAGCTTTACCTATCCAATCTATGATTAAGAAAAAATATCTTTTTAAATGGGGACATACTGAGCATGAAGCCTTTGATCTGATTAAACAACCAATCATAAATTATCCCTCAGTAACAACCCCAAATTTTTCTAGTCATTTCATTTTATATATCTTTGCTTCCGAGAAATCATATGCAGCTATATTAACGCAGGACAATGATGACAAAACCGAAGCACCAATTTCTTTCTTTAGCTCCAATTTGTAGGGGGCTGAATTAAACTATACAGATGTTGAAAAACAAGTTTTCATTTTTTTCAAATCAATAAAGAATTTCAGAGCCTTTCTCCTCAAAACTCACACCAAGGTAGTAGTCTCGTTCTCAACAGTAAGAAATTTATTAATACAAAGAGATGTAGGTGAGAAAAGGGAAAATTGGGTAACAACACTGGAAGAATATGACATTGAGATTAGACCAACCAAAATTGTAAAAGGTCAAGGTTTTTGCATAATGTTAGTAGGAGCATCCAACTTACCAGCACTACAATATTCAAGTGATGATATACAAGTATATGAGCTAATCATCAATGACACTGAATCCAAATATGTTGCTATCATCTTTTATTTGAAAAATGGATATGCCCCTACGAAACTAAGTCACAAAAGAAAAATGGCTTTGAGATTAAAATCTAGACAATATCAAATCATCAATAATCTATTGTTTAGAATAAATTATGATTCTGTTTTGCTTAGATGTCTTGAAAAATATGAGGTAGAAAAGGTTTTGCAAGAAGTCCATGATGGACTGACTGGTGGACATGTTGGAGGGGACACAACTGCACATAAAATCATTCATTTTAGCTAATAATGTCCAACCTTATGTAAACATGCACATGATTATGTAAGGAAATGTAAAGTTTGTCAAGTAATTGCTGGGAGACAGAGGAGATCCACATTACCATTGTAGCCAATCAACATTGAACAACCATTTGAACAATGGGGACTTGACATAATATGTGAGATTGTTCCTCACTCTTCAGAGCGGCATAAATATATCCTTATAGCAACTAATTACTTCACAAAGCGTGTGGAAGAAATTCCACTTAAGGTAGCCAATTCAGAAAAAATCATTGAATTTATTGATCAGTTTATTATTACCAGATTTGGTCTGCCATCTTCCCTCATGTTTGATAGTGCATCTTATTTTATAGCTAATGCTATGACAGAATTTTCTCTTAAAAGAGGCTTAAACTTAAAGACTCTACTAAATATTTTCCTTAGGGAAATGGCTTGGCTGAGTCTACAAACAAAAATATCATAAGAATCATCAAACAAACCATTGATCAAGGTCAGAAAAACTGGCACAAATCTTTAATATTTGCTCTATGGGCATATTGAATAATGCAGAAGGCCTCAATAGGCACTTCTCCTTTTAATTTGGTCTATGGGAAAGAAGTTGTTCTCCCTACAAATGTAGTTATTCCGTATCTAGCCCTAGTTCAATTTATGGAAAAAACCCCTTCCTCTTCTATGCAAGTAATATAATCAGAAATTCTTAAGCTCGAAGAAGAAAGGGAAAAGGCCAAAATCACACATGCACATCATCAATAGTTAGTCAAATCTTCATTTGATGCAAATTCTGTAAGCTCAAAATCCTTTCAGCTCATAGAACTAGTATTGAAATGGGATAAAGCACACGAGGAAAAAGGTAAGCATACCAAATTCCAAAGAATGTGGCTTGTCTCATTTCAAATTGTCGAACAAATAAGCCCATCAACCTTTTTATTGCAAGATTTATCAGGCAAGACACATTCTCTGCCTGTTAATGGGTAGACTTTGAAAAAATATTTTTTATAGCAGATAATCTTTTCTATTCATTGTATATTACTACTTTTACTTTTTAGGAAAATAAAAGTTGAAGTAGCATTTACTTTTGGCTATTGTAAATAGACTATTTTATATTTTGACTTTTCGCTTGTATAAGTCGAGATTGTTAAGAAGATAATTTTTACATTTGAAACATAAGCTAAGTTCTATCTCTCTAAAATTTCTTGTCATCTACCAAAATCAGTTGTCCTTTGGTAAAACTCAACTTTGTAAAAGAACCTTTGTTCTACCATCAGTTAAGAAAAGTATCTATAACAAAGCAAGGACTCTTTACAAAGAAGCATCTTTAACTCTATAATTGTCATCCAGAAACTCTTAAGGAGTCAATGATTCTCCCCATCTAGTGAGCTTTCACTTTTTAGAGTGTAATTCTAAAATATGCTTAAACTTAAAGGATGAGAGGTCTCATCAAGAGCCGACTTACCATGATCATAGGGAAGTAACAAGCTAACATTACCAATACTGCATACTAAAATAGGGTAATGGCTTGAGATTATGTTAAGTAAAAGACAAGGGATCTCATCATGAGCCAACTTGTTCAGTTAAAGTTACAACTAGTGAATGGCATTGTCAAATTTGGCCACCAAACCAAGATAATGACCTTTAAGAAGAAAATGAAAATTTTTAAGAAAAAGGAATTGTTTAGAAAAAAATGAGAAAGAAAGTAAGTATATGAATCTGAATTTATCTTTAAAAATTACACTCTTACCTAGATGGGATATTGAATCATTATTGGTTAGAAAGTAGCCCTGTTGAGGCTATGGACGCCTGCTGGCAGTAGAGGCTCTACCTATGACAACTGAGTACATCTAAAAGCTAATTTGCACGAGTCCCCTGTTTTTATATTTAAAACCAAGTAATGAATGATGTCGACAAAGTAATTTTCATATTGAAGAGGATAATCAAATGGATGGTAATTAAGTAGATTTTGTTTTTTATTCAGAGAAATTTTACTTATCTTGTAATTCATGTATTTTTATTTTTTTTAACTACCTTTATTTTGGAAGATTTTAGAAATTTCAAAAACTTGTCAGAGATAACTAGTTCTTCCAGCAAATCGCTTATTGTTGTGCTATTCAAAAAACCCCCATTTATTGGTATAATAGATCATATTCTATTAATAAATGGGAACCCATGATAAAATCCTTGAAAAAGAAATTTAGCACTTAGACACTTTATTTTAAGATTTTTTGAATAAAGAAAAATATCGAGTCAAAACCCTTTGAAAGCTAGCAATCCTCTCCTTTTCACATATGGCTCAACCAAGTGAGTCAAAAGCCTTATTAACAAGAAAAATTTGTGTAAAGCGATTAAAAGAATCACTGCACTTAACTTAAATATCACTAGGCTTTTTATTAAAAAAAAAGACCTAAGGAATTTCCTATTAAAATAATGTATGTATCGCATATCGTCATTCATAAAGGGTGCACTTTCACAAAGCATGTTGAAACTTGCGAAATACGATATTGCGATGAGACGGTCAACCTTATCGCATCATGTTGGAACACTTAAGAAAGGTTTGAAATCTTACAAATTGCACGATGTTGTGAAATGTGATAAAAGAGTAGACCCGATAGAACCCAATATCATAAAATGATGATTAAAGTTCATCACATGATGACAAGCACTTTATAAGGTAAATAGCTTTAAATAATAAAGAACACATCACTTATCCTGCATCTCACATCCCACAGGAACTTAAGAAACTTTAAGAAAGCACACAATCAAACATGCGAAATTTAACTTGCGACATTGCATCGCAATCACAAAATCCACATTCTCGCAACTTAAGTCCACCACCTTTAAAGCCATCCTTCCCATTTTGCGATGTGATACATTAATGAGCAATAAAGACAGCTATAAGGGACTACGAGTGGCTATTTAATATAGGTTAATGGAATTTATGATAAAAAGCGGCTTGACGTGATACGATATCTTTTCATCTGTGTTTAATTAAAAATCCTTTCTTGTCACCTTTTTCAGGATATCGGTATCATTCATTCTCATTTTCACTCTTACTTTTGTTTATTCAATAACTTCCTCTTTGCTTCATCTCAGGAAAAATCTACAGGGAGCATTGTTGGAAACAACAGGAAAGAAGGGCAAGGCAGCTGCATCCGAGAAATCAGAAATGATTCCTCTTTTCTCCGATACTACATGTAGCAAAGATGGAGGAACTACAACTTGGGAGGCTATGTACAACATATTAGAAGAAGAGCACCCAAGGGCATGGCGAATTCCCAGGAGTCATCTGATGCCTCCTATTTCAAGACAACATGCTCTTTCCTACACTGCGTAGCACGACCAAATCTAATCCCATATGCTGACATGCTCAAGTGGGTAATTGATGAGGCAGAAATTGCAGACTAAACATTCAGGAATCACAGGCAAGAGGTCATGGGGTATTTTTCAGCAGATAGCCTACGAATCATGTACTAGTTACCAGAGTTGCAAAAGCTCTACAACAAATAGTTCCCTTAGAAAATTTCCAAGGAGAATAAAGACCCAGTAGACATCACCCAAACTTGGACAGCAAACGAAGGCAAGCTCAAACATGATAAAACGGGTATGTACTCCATGGCATCCATTTCTTCCCCTTCTAGTTTCGTAGCAAAAATTCTATGTATATTGTTTGGTAAACCCGACAACACCAAGTTTTCCCTGGAATGGCTCCCATTAATAGATGTAGCCGTGAATGCAATGATAATGAGCTGGACTCAAATTTTCTCAGATAATTTAGCATAGGCCATTATGGAATATAGGAGAAAAAGAAGTCCCTCTTTAAGGGTTTATGCCCCATCTTTTATGAGTGATTTTGTAATGGATGCAATTTGTTTTAATTCTAAATTTTCCATTATGGGATGGAAATGGATGTTCAAGACCCGCTTCCTATCCATGTGTACCATAAGACATTGTGGGAATCTCAGATTCACCCCCATTTTTACAAAATTTGTCAAGGATTCATGCTACCCATCCATAAAGAAATATATAATAGAACCACCCCTAGGTTTTCTAAAGAGGCCGAAGTGGATATCTTGCCAGTAGCCAGATGGTTTGGGGAGGAGACAGTCACCTATATCAAAGTATTGGGGAGCATTTCTTCACTGCATGTTCTCCCATATTACGTCCTCGACAAATTATTGGCTAGAGAAATAATTTACCAAATAGTAGGGGAAGGTGGATTAAGCAAAGGACTGAACGAATAAAGAAGGCCATTTGGCCTACATTTCTGTTACAATGCGGTGCATTTGTGTAACATGATTTTGGACATGCATGCAAACAAGCAGAGATTATTAAATCTCTGAAATTAGCTACATTTCTGGGAAGGCAGTATGACTCGAGTGACACTGTTAAGACGTTTATTAGTATGGTGAAAGTAAAACCATTCACCCATGAAGGGGACCCCTTTGATGACCTCTTCCTATAGGCAGAAACATACTCACAAGTGTTGCATTTAGCATCGACACTTTTTACACCAGATGATCTTAGAGCTTTCCATGTATATAGGGAGAAAAGATTATGTAAGGTCCCATTAGACCTATTGTAGATAGAACCAATAAGGGAGCGAACTCCCAGCGTAAGCTTGGATGACAGCTCCAAAGAACACTCTGAAGAATAAACCCAATAGAGATCTACACACGAGTCAGAGCAATCATAGCAGCAATATGAAAATGGAGGAGGACATACAAATAATGAGTCTGGAAAGGACACAGCTGGAACTACAGAGGAAACAATCGAGAAAACTTCAACAAAGAAATAAGAAGAAATTGTCTTTGCATCAACTCAGTCAAGAAAGAGCCCAATTATTGACTTAGAATAGGAATGGAAACATGTCAACAAGAAGCTTCACACAGATTCAAACCCTAAGCAAACATCTAAGATACAAACTCCTAAGCAAATCCAATGCAAGTCAAATCTGGAAATGGTAGAGGAAGGAGTTAAGGACACTCAAAATGTTGAAATCATTCCTATTACGCACGCTTCAGAAATTGTTTTGAGAGTTTAGGAATACCTCCACTAGATGTATTTTATATTCCCACCCACAAAGTTGTAGTCAAGATACAGAGGAAGAAAATAAACCTAGATGTTGTCGTTGTTACAACTTCTGAAAATGAACCAATGGACATCTTTTGGAAGGACTCGCAAATGGACCCATATGAAAATCTCACAAAATTGTCACAATACATAGAAGCTTATGCCACAACAAATATTGACAAAGATACAAAGGTCCAAATACTGCTTAAGGAAAAATAACAAAGAATTATGCTGTTAGAACAACAATTAGCTTAGGAAAAATCCAATTAACAAGTGGAATTACAAGTAGCCCATCTCTAGTAGGAATTTGAACAGGGAAAATTTTAAGAACCCCCCCTAAATTTACATGTATAATAAATGGCGAATCTCCATGGTATATAGGAAAAATGGAAGGCGATTTTATCAATAATATGATATGTATATATAATTTTTTGGCGAATCTCTCAGCAGGCATGGCGAATATTTTACTCAATTATAAAATCTTGTGTTTATTGAATACGCAAATGAAATCATTGCATTTCTTTAAAATATCTTTTGAAATCAAAATTACCGAATTACATATTGATAATCTAGTGGGTGTAAGATAAAATTCACCCATGCCATTAACAGAAAGCATGAGAAAAAACCTAATATTATATATAAAACCAAGAAAAATTCAAATTCATCACTTCTATGTTCCTGTTTGCAATTAGAAAAATTACCCAAATTACAATCTGTTTATTCCACTTCTAGGGACCTCGTAACCACCCTTCCAATACAGAAGTATGTTCCTATTTGCAATTAGAAAAATTACCCAAATTACAATATGTTTACTCTAGCATATGTTGGAAAGTTATAGAACGATGACTAGTGCAATCAATCCATTCCTTTTAGCCCTGGATTTGTTTCATTTTAAAACAGAAGTATACAAATATACTTGTCCAATGTCTATGCTTTAACCATTCACCTTAAGATGTTTTTACAATATAATTTCCTAAGTCTATTTAATATCTTCATTATCATAAAAACCAAACTATATCCATCTTAA
>APFE030401412.1:0-16442 GCA_000404065.3 Pinus taeda | reverse complement strand
ATTTACCATACCTCCACTTTACTTATATTTTTATTTGTTTACACCCTTGCATGTATATAAGGTGACTTATGGAGTAAATATAAAAATGATTTATTTATTTACCATACCTCTCATTTATTTATATTTTTATTAATTATGCTTTATTTATTTACCATGCCTCTCATTTATTTATATTTTTATTAATTTACCATACCTCTTTTATAAATATGGTATTTGGGCCTTTGGCCCATACGATTCACTTCAATAAAACCTATTCTTGAAAATGGGTGAATGGATTCACTTAAATAAAACCTATTCTTGAAAATGGGTGAATGGAAGGTTGCAGCTCCTAATTTCAAGAGCTAAATTTACCTTTTTTACCCTCTCCCTTAAAATAAGGTGGGCTATTTGAGGTGATTTGTAAAAATGTACTATGATACAAAATATTCGCCCACTAAAAATTTAAAACCCCTTAATTTGAACAAATGTGAACCCAACATCAGGCCAATGTAGCAGAAAGAGATGCACATATACAAGATATAACAAATAAGTTTAAGGATAAACCACCAATCGATGAGTTCATAAAGGAAGCGCTCAATCTTAACTCCCAACTAATTCATCAGAAGGAAGTACTTTTCCAGAAGATTTCTCAGATAAGTCCTTACTACGAAATGAATGATAAGCTAACAATCCAAGTTGTTGACATGAGACTTGAGTATGATGAAATCCTTAAAAGGATTTCTGACTCTATCACCTTTCAAGAATCAGAGGATGGGAGAAAGGTTGATGTGCCGAAATTGGAGGAATCTAACAAACACATCCCTTTCAAATATTGGGATTCTCGGTTGAAGCAAGTAGGAAGGGAAAAAATGATAGCAGCGACAATAGTAAAAAACATAATTGAAACTATCAATGAAAATATGTATGGCACCAACCTGGTTACAGAATGTTTACCAAGATTTATTCTAAATGTGAAATAGCTAGAGAAACAATGGAAGCAGGCAGTGCAGGAAGAGGAGGAGGTGATCAGACAGTTAAGCGGGCTGAATTGGGAAGCATACTGGTAGTTTTAGTGAAACCAAACAGTCAGTGGATGACTTTGAGGTGCTTAACAACCTCAACAAAAAGATGGTGCCAACACTAACAGATGCTATATTTATTGTGCAGTTATAATCTGCGATCGACCAACCAATTCAGCTAAAGCCTGTGACATATATTTGCAATCTCAGAGATCAAGTACAAACGATTTAGTCACTTAGTTTATTTTTATTTTAGTTTTATTTTCACATAATCTGAGGAAGGTCATTTAAACCTCCTTAGCTATTTTTTGTAGTACTCTATTTTAGGACCTATAGTTTAGTATTTATGTAACAACCCTGGTGAAAATTCCATGTAAAAATATATAAATACCATGGATGACTGGGACCTGTATTCCAAGATGAATGGTGGGAAAGACATCCTAGGGGGTGTTCATTTGGTTGTTTATGGCTATGGAAATTGGTAAAGGAAATGGCTAAGGCATTAAAGAGGCAAAAAGGTATTTTGGTACATTTATTTATGAAAATAGTGAAAATTAGGAGAAAAGGAAGGTGAAAGTTCACATTTTGCATGTGAGGAGGAAATTGAAGGAAAATAATGGAAAATGAAGAAAATAGAGGCCTCATTAATAAAAAGTCTTATGAGGATCAGTGGGCAAGACTTGGTCAGATCAGTTTTGGAGCTCTCTCATTACTCTCTCTCTCTCTCTCTCTCATACTCTTAGTTACTTAGAGTTTTCTTGGAGCACTCTTGGAAGGGGTGGCATACTTGGATTCTTGGAGCAAGAAGGAAAAGGAAGAGCAGGAAAGCACAAGAAAGCATTGACATCAACAACTACATCAAATTTTCTTGTAGGTACCAAGTTGCATGTATGAGCTCTTCACTAGTTTTGGAATGCATGGCACATGCATGTGGTTTCTTAGTTATGATCTGTCATTAACATGGAGGATGGTAAAGATTGACAACGGATTGCCTAGCCTTGTCATTTCCTGGATAGCCATGGTGATTGTGGGTTTACTTTCATTGCTTTGTTTTGGTTGGTTCTGATTTTTACATAGCTTGGGTTGAGTTACTAGTCCTGGAAGCCCTGGTTGAGAAAACACTCTGGAAGCCCTGTAACATCTTTAGTTGAGTTACTAGTCCTAGAAACCATGGTTGGAGAAACACTCTAGAAGCCCTTGGCGGGTTGAGTTACTAGTCCTGGAAGCCTTGTTTGGAAAAACGCTCTGGAAGCCCTGTATAAGTTGTGAGTTGAGTTACTAGTTCTAGAAGCCTTGGTTGGAAAAACACTCTGGAAGCCCTGGAAGGCTTGAATGGAGACCAATATGATGATGGTTTTTGGTGATGTCCGACCGTGAGGTGGAATCACTGTTTAATGGGTTGAGGTGGGTGGCCTCTGGAAGCCCTAGATGAGTTTTGATTGATGTATTCTATGAGATCCCACATTCATGATTGGAATATGGCACGAGGGTGATTGGCTGAAAAGAGACTTGGCTCAGCCAATCTATTGTCAGGTGGAATGTGGTAGTCCCATCACCAGTTGGTTCATTACATTTATTAATGAAAAAAATTCATTCCCTTGATTTTCATGTTTAAATGTACTGATGTATATATGGATTTTGATGGCTGATATGTTTATTGTATTTATGTTTCTATTATGGTTTTTTATATATGCACATTTACCCCAAAGGTTGTAATAGAGTGGTATCATAGGCATGGTTCAAACACTTGGACTCGATGGGCTCTATCATAGGTGAAATGAAGAACAAAGGTTAAATTTGTCTACCTTTCTGTCATATCTGTTATAACTTTTATTCTGTGGAATATTAGAATTCGAAAATTTGTCCATACTAAAGGTAAATCCCACTAATAATGTGGTAAAAATTTCATATATTGGTTCACAATACTTTAGGAATTATGATCTAAGGAAGATGACCTTCCTGAATGCACCTTTAAACAGATCTTGTTGGCATTTATGCAATAACTTTTCTTATGTAGAATTTCCAAAGCTGAAAAATCATCCACATTGAGTGTAAATACCATTAATTATGTGGTATCCATTTTAGATATTGGGTCGCAATATTTTAGGAGATATGAGCAGAGAGAGTTGACCCTTCTGAATGGTCCTAAAATTAGGTCTCAAACATGTCACGCTGATATTTTTGTCATAACTTTTATTATGGGCACTCTCAAGAGCTAAATTGTTTTCCACAATGAGAGGAAATCCCACTTATATTGTGATAAAATTTTCAGATATTTATTCGCTATATTGTAGGAGATATGACCAGTGTAAATTGAGCTTTCTGGATACTCCTAGAATTGTGCACCAAATATGATTGTGTTGGTATTTTTGTTATAACTTTTCATCTATGAAATCTCAGAAGTTGAAACTTGAACCATAGTGAGGAAAAATACCACTGATCATATGGTTCAGTTTCCATAACTTGTACTACTACATTTTAGGATATATGCATTAAATCATTCACTATATTAGTTTGCATGTAAAGTGTTTGATGAAATGCTTAAATGGTTCAATGATTAATTGCATACAAATTGTTTGATAATATTCCCCAATGAGTATGTTTTTTTTGGTTGGGGATAGTATTGATTTGTAATAGTATTCTTGTAGTTGATATATTCTTACTTGTATGCAAATAGTTTGCTATATTAGTTTGCATGTAAAGTGTTTGAAGAAATGCTTACATGAAAATGTAATAGTATAATAGTTGTTTGAAGAAAAATGTAAAAGTATGGTAATTGTTTGAAGAAAACGTTATTTTTTTGGATGGGATAGTATTGTAGTGTGATAATTGGATGTCGCTGATCTATGCCTATTTTCATGCAAAGAATTGAAGAGTTGCATGTAGGGAATTTGAAAGGTTGCATGCACGGAATTTCAAAGGTTGCATGTAAGGAAATGGAAAAGTGGCATGTTTTTAGTTATTATGTTACAAGTGGAATAAATGAAATGTTTTTGACTTAGTCTCATACAAATGTATGATAAATAAAAATCAATTTATTTTCAAGTGTGGTTAAATCTAGTAGAGCTTTGGAGATTCCATTTCCATAATTGGACATTGGAAATCACACCATTATAGTAGCTTCCTCCTTCTACCTTAGTGTGGACCATGGATAGTAATAGGGTATGCTGATAGGTTGTTATATTGGTAAATGCTGATTTCAAATTAATAGACATGATGTCTTCATTTTTAGAACATGTGACTGACTGTGTATGAATTATATGCCGCTTACATGTTGCTTTCATGTTACCTACTTACATCCTTGTATGTTAGGTTACATTTTTGAATATTTTGATTACATGTGTCATTCTTGTAGGTTGATTACAAGAATTGATCGCTTGTGTTTGACTACATGTGTTTATGCATAGGTGTAGTTGATTTTTCATTTCTTATGCATATTGTTGGTTGCATGTGGTAATGTTCACAATGGAGTAATGGTTGTTGTTATGCATGTATGGTCTTGGTTATGATTATGCATGTATAGTAGGCAAAACATGCCTTGTGAAGTCATTGTATGCAATTTAGGTCATCATGGTGCTATTGGATGTTATGATGCTATTGTGTTGGCTGAGATAGAGCAAGAGATGCAAATCATTATATGAGGTTGTGACATTGGACTTTGGGATAAGTGTAGATCGTCATACATGTATTGTATGTTTGACATGCAGATATGTAAGTTAAGGATTTTATATGCATTAGATTTATATACATTAGGTTTATGAACATGTATTTGATGTTATGGTTACATTCATGATAGATGTTAGATGATTAGTGTGGTTATATGCACATTTCAGATAGTCAAGAATGATAGTAACATGTAGTTGTATGCATTGCTATTGTTGTTTTATATTAGATAACCTGATGATTATGTTGTATGTTGTTGATGAGTATGGTATATAGCTTATTGTTGTTATATGCTATTAACTTGGTGATTATGGTCATTCATTGAGATATTGATGTTATAATTTGGATTGGTCATATGCGTGATGGTTATGTTCGTTCCCTTGAAGATATTTATGTTAAATGTATTGTGTTAACCTGGTTTGACCTATGCAGATGGTTATGGTTGTGATATTCAGGTATAAACTGACATATTTGTGAGATGGTGTCATATTAATCTAGATTTTCCTTGCATATGTGTGAATGATAATTGTGTATGAGTTTACAATGTGCACATGTTAGTTAGATATTGTTATGGATATCATGATCTTATGAGTGCTTGAGTTTACATGTTGTAAAATTATATCTTGCTAACTAGATTGATAATGCAAAAAAGATAGCCTCCCCTAAGGTATACTATGGTATGAGTTTGCTTATGTATTATACTTGGTGTTTCATAGTTGATTACGTCATGTATTTGGTATTTGAGTGTTCGGTGCCTATTATGTTGTCTAATTGACTTATTTAAATGGTATTTTTGCAAGTGGTTGAATGATTGATGAATTTCTTAATATGAGCATGTGTTCAAATGATTCTGTTTTAAGATGATATTACTAACATGTATGTGTTGAGACAGTTGATATGTACTTGAATGTAGTCGATAGTTGTAACATTACGTCTAATAACTATGGATTATGACATGATTGTTTGTAAAAGTTGATTTCAAATTGATAAATATGATTGTCTTGATATTTGGGACATGTGGTTGACATGTGTAAGCATGATGTAGGGAGTTGGCAAGAGAGGTTGCCATGAAATCTTGAAGAAGGCTCGGGTGAGATTTCCCTGGGAACCATGGGGATTGAGTCATGATGTTTGTTTTTAGTCTTGTTCTTTTGGTATTTTATGAATTGTTGAGCTTTATTTGTGGCTTTTTTTATGTCTAGTGTATGGCCATATCACTTTGTTTGCAGAGTCATGTTGTTATTGGTTTTTATGGTCTTCTTCTTGTTTGTCTCTTGTCTTGCCTTTTTTATGTTTTGAGTCTTGGGAATTGGTTGGGAAAGAGGAAAGTTGATGGAAATCAGGAGAGATTTGGGGTACCCAACCGATGATATAAGACCCAGATGAAGCTATGTGCATGAGTAAGCGTAGCGGAAGGTAAGGCTATGATATTCAGTTGGACTGGTTGGGTCCATTGTGGTAAATGGATGGTAGCAGTATAGTCATGAGAAAGGTAACATGAAAAGGTAAAGTAAATGGATTTTAGGTGTCGTATGCTTTGAATATGTTGGGAATTGTTGCTCTCAATTCTTATACATAAATAAGAAATTTCTCTTAACCTAGATCTTATGTTATCTAGTAATTATTTTATGATCATGATTATGTTGAAGCTTATATATGTATACATGTATGAATGTATGTCATTGTCTAACTGATCACGATTGCTTTATGTTAACGTTTATATATGTATGTATGTATCCATGTATCTATGTTACTATCTAACAGGGTTGTCAAGGATCATTCTTATGGAGGAATGATTGCTTATGTAGGAGAAAAACATGAAGAGGTTCTTGGCCTTAAGAGGAATCATTTGGGAAAAATAGCCACGACAAATATACGAGGTCAGTATCATGTGGATAGGATTTGATATTGTATACTTGTATTATGCCTATGTCTATGTTATAACAGGTAATGTTGAAGGATACATCAACAAAGTGAAAACAGTGTGGTCTGCGGCATGTTGGGACAAGCATGCGTAAGACACTAGAAACAAAGCTACTTGGCAGAGACAATGCAGTTGGGATGTGTGGTACTACTATTATGCATATGTTGTATATTTTGTACATGTTTCATCTGTGATTTTGTACGCATGCGGTGTTGTGCATATATAGCGTGTGTACATGTTATTTATGTGATGTTATGTAATGGGTGTTAGTATAGATAGTCTTGTATGAATGTTGCATATTCAGTCCTGGTATAGATGGTTCTATGTACATGTTGGATATATGGTGCAGCGTACATATTGTACTGTGTGCATGATGACTACGCAGTGTTTTGTGCATATGGTTCTATGTGCATGTTGGCTATTTAGTATTGTGTACAGATGATACTATGTACGTGTTGGATATGCAATGCTATGTACAAGTGGTGTTGCGTGCATGTGGTACATTGGTACTATGTACATATGGTGTGGTGTGCATGATCGTACAAGTGGTGTCGTGTGCATGTGGTGCTGTGTACATATTGTACAAGTGGTGTTGTGTGCATGTGGTGCTATGTACATGTCGTGCATATGGTGTTGTGTACATGTGGCGTCCTCTACATGTCGTGCGTGTGGTATTGTGTACATGTGGTATTGTGTATGCACTGTATAGTGGTACAGTGTACATGTGGCATCATGTACACGTTGTGCAGGTGGTGCCATGTACATGTGATGTTGTGCACACATTGTGCAAGCGCTGTAGTGTACCGGTGGTACTGTGTACATGTTGTACATATGGTACTAGTGTACATGTGGTATTGTGTGCATGTCATTGACGTTGTGTTATGGGCATGCGGTACTATGTATGTGCATCATGTAGTCATGGTATTGTGGCTTGCGTACTCATTGTATTAAACTCTATTTAGTTACATGTATTGAGTGGTATTGCACATCAAGTATAGATGATGCACTATGTTGTACACTGGGTGTAGGTGTATGTGTTGTATGTCAGGTATAGATGCATGCATTGCATGGAGTTGCATGTCGTATGTGGCCGTATGTGTGTGATGCACACTATGCATATGTGCACATGGTTGAGGAGAAGAAATTGGATGTTTGTCAGGTGTGGCAACAAATCCATTGTGTTACAAAAAGAACCAAGGTAGAAGTAAGGATCAATGAAGGATAAGTATTGGTATTGTATTTCGGTTTTAGTATGCATGTGATTTATGATTCTGACCCATGATAATTACATGTGATCTAAGATTTTTATTTATGATGGTTACATGTCATTTATGATTTTGATGGTTATGTTTGAGCTAGCCTGATGTGATATTTTATACATGTTGACTTGGTCAAATATGCTAGTTTGACTTGTTGTGATAGGAAGCAAACATGATGAAAAATGTACCTTATTAACAAGCTACCAATGAGGTATGATGTGAATTTATTTTAATTTATTTTAAAACTGATGGAAGCTATGTGCGTGGTACAGGAATCATGAACATGTCTGATTGGGTAGTTGAAATCAACTACAAGAACTAGCAGCTTGATATGGTGGTTTGGTGGTTGCTTATGGTGGTTTGGTAGTTTCTTTATGATGGTTTAGTATTTGATTTATGTTGGTTTAGTATATGCTTTATGGTGATTGATATATGCTTTATGATGGTTGATATATGCTTTATGATGATTTGATATATGCTTTATGTTGGTTGATACATGCTATATGATGTTTCAATAAATACCTTCTGATGTTTTGGTAGATGCTATATGATGGTTAGTGTATGATTGATATATGTTTCGTATATGATTTGGCATATGTTTTGGTATATATATTTTGATTAGGTTGTTATATGTACACCTGTGTATGGATGCAAATACCATAACGAGTTGTGTTATAAGGCTCCACTATGCGGTATGGGTGTTATGTTATTATGCTATCATGTGGTTATGTTATCATGATGTTATGCTGTCATATGAGTTTTTAAGCAGGGTGATCATTGTAAATACCATAATGAGCTATGTTATAAAGCTCCATTATGTGGTATGTTTTCGTGTTGTCATGATCTTTTGATTTTAAGCAGATATTTCATTGTAAATACTGCAATGAGTTGTGTTATAAATCTCCATGGGCAGTATGTTTTGTTTTCAAAAGTCTTTTCGTTATAGGTATCATTGAACACCAAGGATGGTGTTCCGCCAAGGGGGAGAGTTCTGTAACATCCCTGGTGAAAATTCCATGTAAAAATATATAAATCCCACAGATGATTGGGACACGTATTCCAAGCTGAATGGTGGGAAAGACATCCTAGGGGGTGTTCATTTGGTTGTTTATGGCTAAGGAAATTGGCAAAGGCATGGCTAAGGCATTAAAGAAGCAAAAAGGTATTTTGGCACATTTATTTATGAAAATAATGGATATTAGGAGAAAAGGAAGGTGAAAGGTCACATTTTTCATGTGAGGAGGAAATTGAAGGAAAATAATGGAAAATGAAAAAAATAGAGGCCTCATTAATAAAAAGGCTTATGAGGATCAGTGGGCAAGACTTGGTCAATTTAGTTTTGGAGCTCTCTCATTATTCTCTCTCTCTCTCATACTCTTGGTTACTTAGAGTTTTCTTGGAGCACTCTTGGAGGGGGTGGCATTCTTGGATTCTTGGAGCAAGAAGGCAAAGTAAGAGCAAGAAAGCAGAAGAAGGCATCGGCATCAACAACTACATCATATTTTCTTGCAGGTACTGAGTTGCATGTATGAGTTCTTCATTAGTTTTGGCATGCATGGCACATGCATGTGGTTTCTTGGTTATGATCTTTCATTAGCATGGAGGATGGCTGCGATTGACAGTGGATTGCCTAGCTTTGCCATTTCCTCGATAGCAATGGTGATTGTGGGTTTACTTTCAATGCTTTGTTTTGGTTGGTTCTCATTTTTCCATAGCTTGGGTTGAGTTACTAGTCTTGGAAGCCCTGGTTGAATAAACGCTCTGGAAGCCCTGTAACAATTTGGGTTGAGTTACTATTCCTGGAAATCCTGGTTGGAAAAATGCTCTAGAAGCCCTTGGCAGTTTGAGTTACTAGTCCTGGAAGCCTTGGTTGGACAAATGCTCTGGAAGCCCTGTATAAGTTATCGGTTGAGTTACTAGTTCTGGAAGCCTTGGTTGGACAAATTCTCTGGAAGCCCTGGAAGGCTTGGATGGAGACCAATCTGATGACAGTTTTTGGTGATGTCTGATTGTGAGGTGGAATCACTATTTGATGGGTTGAGGTGGGTGGCCTCTGGAAGCCTTGGATGAGTTTTGATTGATGTGTTCTATGAGATCCCACATTCATGCTTAGAATATGACACAGGAGTGATTGGCTCAAGAGAGACTTGGCTCAACCAATCTATGGTTGGGTGGAACGTGGTAGTCCCATCACCGGCTGGTTCATTGCATTTATTAATGAAAAAAAACATTCCCTTGATTTTCATGTGCAAATGTATTGATATATATATATGGATTTTGATGGTTGATATGTTTATTTTATTTATGTTCCTATTACGTTCTTTTTATATGCACATTTACCCCGGAGGGTGTTACAATTTAAACCCCTCTCCTGCATTTAGAGAGGGTTCCAGAAATTTTATCAGAGACATTCTTTGAAACATTGCACTTCTGTACTTTTGAGGAGGTTATGATGGAATGAATGGAACAAGATCTATTTTCTTTCAAATGTCTAGCATACTCTACTGAAATTCACTTTTGTACTCTTAGAATGTGTTAGAATGATTGAGACTGGATTAATATTGTTGAAACACATGAGTAGGGCTCACCATATATGGTACTTTTATCTTATGATCTTTTTTTATTTATGTATCAGGCAATAACTCTTCTTTAAACTATTTTATGTGTGAAAGTCTGAATTATAGTTTAGCATTATTGCACTTTTGTATGATGTAGGCTTTAACTTTATTCTGAATACATGAATGATTTTATATGCGATATGTCTTTCATGATCATTTTGTCTAACTATTTATCCAAAATGATTATTGTTAAACCATTTCACTTCTTATTGCAGTTGAATGATCTATATTACCAATTGTTGTAGGAGATCATTATAGATTGCATATTGTATTTAATTTCTGGGTATATTTATAGCTAAATAGTTTTAAACCAGGATATATGCATGTGTTTATTAGTTAGATTAGATTACACTTAGCTCAACCATTCTCCCGTTACAATGTATATCACCCCACCAACACTATCTAAATATTTCTGGGAAACTAGTCCCATTATCCCCAGTCGAAGCCACTACACCAAACGGAAAATGAGTTGCTAACCAAGGCCCAAACCGGGTGGTTTTCCCCCATGTTGTCACAATGATTTTCAAGGCTTCAACAAGGCCTAATAATCCCTTGACTCGTTTTGGCAGGATACACAGTAAAGCCCAAGGGAGAAGTCTTAGTTTAGAGCCTGGTAATCCAGGTTTGCATTGCGGTAAAGCTTGAGAGATTGGTCTAGGTTTAGGGCCTAGTGATCCGAGATTGGATTCTGGTAAAGCATTAGAGACAAGGAGATGGAAAATTCCTCAATGATAGTGATGGGTTCTGGATGGCATTCCAAGTTCGATTTGGTTGTGATCGAAGCACCAATTTTCACGTGATCATAGTTTGATGAGGGTGGAGGTGGTTTAACCTTTGGATTGCCTTGGTTGTTCTATGAGATCCCACATTATTATTGGAATATGGCACGAGGGTGACTGGTTGAAAGAGATATTTGGTTCAGCCATGTCTACAGTCGGGTGGTACATGGAAGCCACGAACTTGGTCGGATTTTCCTATGATTAATAAAATCTAAGTTCTCTTAATTTTTCATTGATTTATATGTGGATTTAATGGCTATCATATCTCAGATATTTGTATGGTTTATGCTAGTTATAAGCATGGTTATATGATTGGTTCATGTCATGGTTATTTCATTTATTTACTTGTAATTCTTGAATGGATGGATGTAAGATCTAATTCATGATATAATAGTTCAATGGAGAAGGAGGTGATCCTTATGTTTCATAAGTTCTTTTAGTTAGTTATGCTATGTCTTGTATCCTAGACCTAGAGGTTGCATTGATGCCAAGTGTTTTTCTGAATGTCAATCCCGATTGGGGATGCTCAGGCCTAGTCCCAAAGTTGATTTTGAGTTATCAACACTGTTATCATGTCTTTGATGGATTATAAATGTTGTAGCAAGTTTTGGGCAGAGGCCAAGATTTTAGGCTAGAAAAGTGGCTCAAATCTCGAGGTCACTGGCACAGGTCCGTTGAGAAAATTCCATAGTCATTGGCACATAGGCCTATGAGAGTGACTTTGGATTGCTGGCCGTTGTCTTGCCTATAATATGAGAGATAAATTGAGTTAAAAGGATTAAAACATCAGTGGGACCTAGGATAGGATGTCTAAGTAGCTGACTTGCCTTCTGCGGGTGTTCTCGCTGATGTGGATGGATTTTTTTGATGTGTTCCATTGATTCCATTTCCTTAAGGTTGCCAAGGAGATTGAATCCCTTATAGTGACCTGTCTCATCACATGTTTGCCCTGGCTAGTTGGTTGCTTAGGTGGACCTAGGAGGAGGGGTGTTATAGATTGGTATCAGAGCATGGTTGTGCTCTCTTTGGGTCATATTTGATACCACAAGTTGGTATTAGAGCATGGTTGCGCTCTCCTTGAGTGAAGGTTCTTGGTCATGCATGCATGTTAGTTGCATGTGTCTCTTACACTTGCATTACATGTGCTTATTGCATTGCATCATGTTCATCATGATTGTAGTAAGGTTGTCATGAGGAACTTGATGTGATTTTGTGGGATGCATCGTTGAAAGTATATGACTAGTTGCATACATTATATATCACTTACATGTTGATTATATGTCGCTTGACTAAATCTGTGTATGTCAGGTTCATTCTTGAATTTTTTGATTACATGTATCGGTCTTGTAGGTTAATTACAAGAATTGATCACTTATGCTCAACTACATGCGTTCATACGTATGTGTAGTTGATTAGGCATTTCTTATGCATGTTGATAGTTGCATGTGGCAATCTGTGCAATGGAGTAATAGTTGTTGTCATGCATGAGGTCATAACATGCATTGTTGATATGGCTTTGCATTGATGAATGGACCCTAGCCAGAATGATGTTTATGCATTGATGCACTTAATTTTTATATGTCTATATGCTATTATGTTTATGTTATACATGTATCACGTTGATTTGATGATCTTGCAGAAAATGTATCCTCCCAAAATTATACTAAGGTATGTTGATTTATTGTGATTTGGTTTATCTGACATATTATGCGTGGTAGGAAAGAAATTAGAGGACTAGCAAGGTGGTAGACTACATAGAATCTCCCTATGCATCAGTTAGGTAGTGTGGTGTGGGGCACTCTTTTGACTTGGTAGACACATTGAGAATCTAGAAGGAAGAAATAAGGAGTTGCAAAGTAGACAATGACAAAACCATGCAAGCACAAGAGAAGCAACTAGAGGTGAATGTGATACTACTTCAGAGTTTGTCATATTTGCAACGACAGGACCACTTCAAATTAGTTATGGACATGAGGAAAAAACTAATGGGGCGTATGGAATAGGTCTCCTAGTAGACATAGGGCGGATAGATTTGACACGATCAAAGATGGCAGAATGTTGGACACTTCAGGTAGGAGAGGTGATCGACATAGGTACTATTCCAGTTCTGGTTTTGATAGGCATCGTGATCGTTATCACTATCATCCTTATAGGAGTGATAAGGGATACTTTCTGGATGAGTTTAAGAAGGCAAAGCCACCTACCTTTGACAGAGAGATGAAGTCACAAGATGCAGAAGCATGGTTGCTTGGTATGAGGAAATTCTTTGGATTTCATGATTATTCAAAAAACATGAAAGAAAAGATAGACACTTTCAGTCTCAAAGATATAATGGATATTTGGTGGGAAGACGTGAGATGGTATGCTATTCTTGTTAGTTTTATAATTTTTCTTTTACTTTTCCACATTCTCCCATGCATCAAACATTTCTAAATATTTCTTACATCTCATTGAAAGATCATTACCCACATCAAATAGTAACTTTAAACAAACTTTTGCATTTTAGATTGTATATGGTGACCCCATCATCTAATTTTAGGAAATAGAGAGAAAAAGTTATTAAATTTTTGAAAAAATGCATTTTGTCAATATTGCTTTCCTTAACGGGTTTAGCTTTATTTTTTGTGTGTGATATTCGTTCGAATATAATTTGTTGCTATACAGGAGAAGTTAAAAAAATTCATGTATAATGTCAATTGAATTGTTTTGCATTTCCAACTTATTAAGATAAAGAAATGAATTATAAAACATTTATATTCAAATTGCACACATACATCACCTAATTCCATCATTTATTTATATTAGACCTATTTAACATTCATTTTGGTTTGATTTTTGCATAAGAGACTTAATTTTACAAATCAAAACAAAAACATCATGTGTACATAGAAAAAAATTCAAATTCAAAGTGTATTAGAAGGCACGTTCAAATATATTTATGTCTATTTAAAGAAAACTAGACTTATGTATTTACTCCACCCTCTCTGATTCGAATTTAAATAGGAACGCAACAAATTACAGATATAACCTTAATACAAAGATACAGCAGGGATTAAAAAAAAAAAAACAAAAAACAAAAAAACAAAAACAAAAACAAAACAAAAAAAACTTCATTTCATTAATATCAAATAATGAAATATGCTTACAAACAGAATGGAAATAAGACTAGCTCGAATGATGGTAGCTTATCTCTAAGAAGAGATGTGGCAACTACATGCTTTTGAACTATGTTAAAATAAGGCTCAAAGGCCTATTTATCATTGAAGAACAAGGGAAAACCATTAACATCCAAAACCCTAACCCTAGGAGATGAAGCGCCAAAACTATGGGCCCCATTTGGGTAAATTGGTACATCAACTTCCCGGGGTCGTAACTTTGGCATATGATCTTCATTCGACACTCACAATACCTCGTTAGAAATATATATCTGAGGACTACAAATTTCAAGTGTCCAACATGCACTAAGATTTTTTCTGGTCCCATTTTCCCCAAAAAATGTCACTTAGGGCCTCAAAACGGCTCCGGAAGTTCAAGGCTTGAAAAAATGCCAAAAAAAGTAAATTGTGCTATAATTAAGTAAACTAAAAAACTGAAAGAGACAATGGTGGGGGTCCAAGTGGAATAGATATGTGGCCACCCACATCCACCTAGATCAATCTACGCCCCTTAGGAAGAAATGGTACCCATTGTGTTGATTGGCTCCATGAGATTGGGAAACTTTTGCTGATGTGAGTTGTTCTGCAAAGTCTGATGTGTCCAGTAATGGTGGGAAGTATGGCCGAAGTCGGTCCACATTGAACACTGGGTGCAAGCTAATGAATTGGGGAATGTTGCACTCCAAATAATTATCTCCCACAGTCTTGGTAACGGTGTAAGGACCATATCATAGTGGTCTAAGCTTTCGATGGGCTCTGGTAAGGCGTTCTTTCTGCAAATGCCACCAAACTTTAACACCCACCTAAAACTTGTGTGGCACTTGATGTTGATCATATCACTGCTTGTACTTGGCATTTTCCACAATGGAGTGGCGATATATCAACATGTTGGGTAGAAATGCTCCAGGAGTCAGATCTAACGAATGCTTGATCTGACATTGCAACGATACTGTTGTGGGTGAGGAGAATATGTCCTTATATTCTTTTATGACCATATCCACCTAATTTTGTTGGGTGGAGGAACCCTTCACGGGGGCCATGGATGTGGCTATGATATTCCCCTTACATTGAGAGTGAATATGAAAGAAAATAAATTTCCTAGTCTGGGAGATGATCTTACTGCATTGCTTCGCACAGATCAAAGATGTGGCGAGTTACCTCCAGTATATTGTATAACGTATTACCCAAAGAAATAATAATAGAGCGAGGTCTAGAATCATATACAATATGTCACTTCCACAAGTATGGTGTTCCTAATAATACATCACAAACGTCAAGAGGAGCAACATCACACAATACCTCATCTGTGAAAGGCTTGATGTTGTAGGGAAGGTGGCATTATTGGTTGACTTAGAGATCACATCCTTGGTGAATCCACCTAATACTATACAATTGTGGGTGTGGTGTAGTCGGTAGGCCAAACCGCTTTAGGACCTCTACTGAAATGAGGTTCTTTTGGCTCCCACTTTCGACAATGAATTGCAAGGGCGAACCCTTCACCCACTTCTATGAGTGGAAGAGACGCTCCCCCTCCTCTAGATATTCAGACTCATTTTTTTGGATCTTGGGGGTGGCAATAGTGGCGCTAGGCTTTGCAGCAATAATTTTCTTCCCTTTGTCATTCCTCTTGTTGAATTCTGACTCAGATTTGGAACATGCATCTTATTCTAAAGCCGCCAACTCGGTCACGAGTGACTACTTCGCTAGACACTCACTTGTCTTATGAGTGGGCCTCTTATGGAACTCATACCAATTTCCCGTGCCCTTCTTTGACTTTGTGGTGTTTTTATTTTCTTGCGGCTTCGACGGGTTGTCTTGTGTCGCCCTGCCTTGGCTTTGTCCTTTGCTTTGGATTCGTAGATCCAAAGTCTCTCCTTTTATGTTTATGTTGGGTATACAACCAAAAGTCCCACATTGACTAGAAGTGGGGAGGATCATGGGTATATAAGGATGGACAAATATCTCCATTGGTATGAGGCCTTTTGGGGTAAGTCCAAAAGCAAATCCATGAGGGCTTAGGCCCAAAGTGGACAATATCATACATTG
>APFE030401390.1:0-12462 GCA_000404065.3 Pinus taeda | reverse complement strand
TTATCAGATCAGGGCTAGAGCACTCTATTCTTGTATCAAGATATCGATTCCTATACCAAAACAGAGATTCCTGCATCAAGTTTTCCAATTCCTCTTATAAGAAAATAAAGAATGTGTTAACTTAGAGAAAGAGTTTGCAAAGGTGAACACAAATTTGAAATAACTTCCTCAAACAAAAAGATGCTTTCTCCAATCTCAATATTTAAAATAAGAATTAATTTTAAAAGTCAAACCACAATTTTATTCCATCAAGGAACTCCTTCATGCAGCTAAAGATATCATCTAATTGTGACAACAGGCTTCAATCTTGTAATAGTTATTCACACAAATCTAATCTACATTTGTAACGTTCTTAACTCAAAAAAATTCTCTTTGAAAATAATTAAACATGAAGTTCAATCTTTCCCTGAAAATTATTAAGTGCAGGTACAGGTTAATGTGTTATAACAACATTCATCTTTGGATTAACAAAGCATATTTAGTTCAAGATATCAAGAGGACTTTGGTATGACAATCACACACTGCAGAAATACATCAAGGCTCATATATAATATAAGAACAAAAGACTATTATTGTAATGAACCAAAGGAATCAATTCGTGAAACTGTAAATGCACTAGTGCAAGAATCCATGCTTGCACGATCCAGTTAGAAACGATGCTAAGCTTTGAAGAAAATAAATCATAAAAGATAAAACCAAACTTAATTAAGCATGCACACCATGGATCCATCACACAGTGATGGAATCAAACCTGAACTTTGTAGAAGAACAAAATTGTTTATTTAATTCACACTTTGCATTAAACAAGATCAACACACCTTTAATGAAAAAGAAGAATACGAGGGAGAACGAGCTGGGTTTGCTGGGCCCTAGCCAACCAACTCATTTCCTTGTTTAGGAAACTTGGAGATTCATCTCTTAACAATGCATCAACACAAAATTACAACGCAAGATTGAAATAACATAGCTTAGTCCCTTTCTATTAATAATCAACAAATGTACATCATGAGTTCGAATCTAGCCTAGAACGAGGGCGATACCAGCAAAATTACATTATCCTTGCTATAGCTATCGCTTGCTACCATTTTCTATCTAAATACTATATTTTATACATCTGTTCAGGCCTACGGTCATAACCAAATTACATCCAACGTTCCAATTTGAGCCTTTTGGCTATAACAAAATAACAACAATAGTTCATACTAAGCCTTTCAGCTATAATAAAATGCTAATCTTAAGCATTCGACTAGCAACCTAATCTCCATCATATCCTTGAATTATCTTTTCTTTGAGCCCAACTCGAGTTGACCAATGTGGAACAAGGTGTCTGCATTAGGTAGTGAGTTGTCACTGCAGTTTACGATTCGCCAGCGGTGCAGGAATCCTACCTACACTCGACCATTCTAACGGAATTATAAATACATTACTTATCAAATACTTTAGGAAAGGAAATATTAGTTGCAAAGAATATTAAAGGTATAAAATATATGAAAACAATTAATCAAGCACATTCGTAACCCTTAAATATGAAATATAAAGCTAGTGCAGGAAAAGGCACAATTCTTGGACTAGTGCATGAATAAGGAGGTTTCAAGGTTAAAACAGAGGTCTAAGATTATGGCTTTGAAGTGGAAAAGGGGTTAAAAATGAAGCAATTTAGCCTACCAACATGATCCCCTCCTTAAGCTATTATGGGTCCTCACACAACCTTTACCTGCTACAAAAAAAACCAAAACAAAAGAGCCTCCCTTCAATTCTGAACTTGTATGTTAATCCCTGCTTTCACTGTCTTTGCCTTCTTGCTTCGAGCATTTTTGAGTTTCTTGGTCACCTTTTTAAGACGTTCATAACACTTTGAGGCCCAAAATTTCCATATCTTAACTTTACTTTTCTGCTCCTTTACCTCTCCTGCCAACTTTGCATTTGCTCACTTTTGCACTATATTTTTCTCTTTCATGGCTTGGTTTAATACCTCTAAGTTGTAAACATGCTACTTGATCTCTTCTATCCAACTGTTCAAACAGAGGGTGGAGTTCTCTACTCCAAATTCCTCTAGCGTAGACTTCTCGGCAGTCGATTCCAGACATGTGCCGACATCATCAAAGTTGAGGTTATCCTAGCCATCTTTCTATTCCTGCATTTCAATATCATCAAGGGTTTCAATACCTAGAGTCTCAATGTCACTAAGGGTATCAATGCCCTACAAATTTACTTTATCAGGGGTTTTAGTACCCTCCTCATCCAATTTACTAGGGGTTTCAGTATCCTACTCTTCAAAATCATTAACGGTTTCAGTGCCCTTCTCTTCAAAATCGTTAAGGGCTTCAGTACCCTCCTCATCCATCTTATCACGAGTTTCACTACCCTACTCTTCAAAATCATTGAGAGTTTCAGTACCCTTCTCATCCATCTTACTAAGGACTTTAGTCCCTGAAACTTTAGAATCATTCAAGGTTTCAGTGTGTTGTGCCCTATCATCCACCTGACCCTCTGTCAGGTCTTTGCTTGCACTTGACATCATTTTTCTCTTCTTCATCCTACCAGAGAAGACCGACAAGGGTGTGTCATCTTCCTTCTCCACATAGTCACCATCAACCACTGTATGGGTCGTCGCCTCAGCAAGGACCGAAAGATTATCAATACTTGGTGAAGTGAGTGGCGAGTCATCCAACAATATTGAGGAGGTCGACTGAACATGACCCGCCCTCGAAGAGGCAATCCTTCTCCTGGTCAACCTCCTGGTCTTGGTAGGGCATTGGGTCAACATTTCTAATTTCTCTTTCTTGCTTGCACTCTTCTACTGGGTCGACTTCCCTACACTTCGCCCCTAAAACTCCTTTAAGAATTCCTCCCAAGTCACATTTTTAGTTTCCATCTCCTTCTTAATTAAAATTGTGATCAGCCTGAGGTGATATAATTTGTATGGGACCTGATTTGACTTCCCTTTCTAGACCCCTTTCAACATTTTTTCTAAGATCCTGAGCAAATAATAAGGGAAATTAATGAGCTTACCAGACTCAAAATGCAAGAGAAATCGTATGTGATATAGGAAAGTTAGTGAGTAGTGGCCCTCGCAGGTAAGAAACTTCCGCAACACAGAAAGGAGATCCTTCCATTTTTAAATCATAGCGTTCCACTGGAGACCATTCTTCCAGACTATCGTCTACTTCGGGTTGACCACGAATCGATGCCACAACTTCTATTCTAACCTCTCCTTCTTAAACCATTGTTCCCCCACTGCTAGCAAACTTGTAGCTTGAGATATGAACAACTAAGTCGTATCCATCAAATTTTGGCAGAAACAAGAGGAACTTGGATTCCTACAATATTACAATATTGTTTCTGTACTTAGCTATTTTCTCCATCTCTTTTACTGATCGTCGCTCAATACTTATAAGCATCATGTCTATTTGAATTCACCCAATATTTGTCTCAAGTTTTGAAAGAATATTACAACATAAAGAACTCAAAATGATGGTTGAGCTATACATCCACCGCTATATTAACCACTTCCCAAATGGCCAGGTTTCGTCATTAAAGTTACACAGATGTGACTACGAATTGGTTCAAGTACATGCAGACGATGATGACTGGAAGAGAGGGTGGTTTAGATAATGATTCCATGTAATGGTCATGCAAGGTCAGATATGGAGTAAGGCCATTATTATCAGGTGATGATTTTTTCAAGGAAAGGTAAGTATTGGATTTCGGGAGAATCGTACCATCCCGCATATACTTCATGATCTCACATAAGGTGTACTTAGTACTCATTAAAAAGATGAGATTTCATAACCTAAAATATGTGTGTACATAAATGATTTCTTCCTAATTTGGTAAATGATAAAACAAAGTGTTAATCATAATAAAAACTGAATGCCATGATCTACAAGTGGTACAGTTATTCTGCCTATACAAAAGTTCATGAAACAAAGATAAGATTTTCAATACATATTTTTGCACCTGGTGTTCCTATACCAAAACACGTGTTTTCCTAATTGGGCGCGCTTAGCAGTGCAGATTCTTGTACTGAACGTGCTTGAACTTAGACATGCTTGCACAAACCATGCCTTCACCGAATATTCTTGCACTCGAACCACACATTCCTGCACCAGGGATATTTGTAGCATTTCTAGAAATATAAAGGGAAACAAAAGAAAATTTAATCGGATATAATTCATAGGTTGGATTAAAAAAAATGTTGAATAAACAAGGAAGGTTTTATTCACCATTATTTGGTGTTGACATATGACTTTTGATCTGATTTGTGAGTTCACATCAAATCCTGCAATCGACCCATGAGGGAAAAAAGGAAGTGGGAAAAGGGTAAATTTTTAGAATGCAAAGGAAATTACGACAGGGAATTCAAGAGTGAGACCACTAAGAGGGACAAATCGAAAAAGGGATTTCGGGAAAAAATTTCAAGGGAAAAGGAGGGAAACACGAAATCAGATAGGGAAAGTTTCTTTGAAGAAAGGGATGGTAAAATTCATGGGATAAAAAGAAGAAAATAAGGGGAGTTCTTTTTTTACGAAAATGGGAATAGAAGAAGGGAATAATTTCACCTGACATCTGCCTATATAGTGTTGATCCATAAAATAAATGCAGTGGGAATTGAGTGTTGCTTGGATAAAAATTTACGTGCCATCTATCCGAAACTTGGATAAGGGCCTGGTTCCTGTACTTGAACCTACTTCTTCTTGTTGACAGTTACATATCTAAAGATCAAGCAACATTCCCATTTTATTAGAACTGATGTTCCTGCTAGCATGCTAGTTTTCAGATTGATCCTTCTGTAATCATGTCAGTAAAACTGATTTTCACAATCATAGGATTTTTTTTCTTTTTCTTTTGTTTTATATAATTTTTTTGGATTTTCTTTGAACTTTATTTCAAGATAGAAGAAATCAGATTACAATAGGATGGCATAGCCACCTACCAACTGAAGTTCAGACTGCTGTTGCGCTTGCTGCATGAAGTCTTCCTTTGGGATGGGCTGAAAATATGCTTTAAGCCTATGTCCATTCACAAGGAAAAATGAATTTCACCCATCGATAGTTTTGAATTCTACAGCCGCATTGTCTAAAACTTGAATTACCTCATATGGTCCCATCCAATGAGTGTGGAACTTCCCTTTAAAATGTTTAAATCTAGAGTCATAGAGAAGTACCCAATCACCTGGTTGGAACTGTTTCTTCCTGATAAACTTGTCAAGCCACTTCTTGTGTTGCTGCTGCACCAAAATATTCTGTTGAACAACATCCCTTTGAAAATTCATTCAACTTGTTTAGCTATAACAGATGTTGTTGTTGTGCTTCCAAGAGATCTAGACCCAACTGAGTCGTAATTCTGAATGTTTTTATCTGAAATTCAATCGGCAAAAGGACTTGTTTTTTGTACATTAGCTCATATGGTGTATGCCTCGTGTTGTTCCTCCAAGTGGTTTGATAAGCCAATAGGTCTTCAGGCAATTGGCTAGCCCAATCCTTCCTATGCATATTTACTGTTTTGGTGAGGATGGATTCAATCACCTTATTTGTGGATTCCATCTGGCCATTTGCTTGCGGGTGGTATGGTGTAGATTTCCTATGTTGAATCTTGTACTGATTCATGACTTCCTGTAAAAATTTCATTGCACAAAAAATCAACAACAACTTTTTCAGTGGAAAAAGAAATAGCTTTAGCCTCTACCCATTTAGTAACAAAATCAGTACAAACCAAGATATGCTTTTTATTTAAATATGTGGGGTTTATGGGTCCTATGAAATCAATAACCCATTTTTCAAAGGGCTCAATCATGACTTGAGGACATAAAGGCATTTCAATGGCTTCAGCAGTTTTGTTGGAAATAATATTGAGAGGTGGGGTGAATCAGTATTGCCATATCAATAATTTAAATTTCAAAACTGATTTGTATACGCTACTTCAGCTCAGTGAACTAGCATGTATACGCAACTGTAATTAATGCAACCAACGTATATGTAGAGATCTTTTGATTTACACAAATTATCATGTATTGAAATTTAATCAGTATATCAGGAATCCATTAAATAGTGCAGTAAAAGAAGAATAAAGCATCACACATAAGAAACACACATGAACACCAAGATATAAGGTGGAAACCCAATGCGGGTAAAAACCACCTGTTGCTGTCGTCTTTGTCTTCTTTTAATAATAAGAAAATTTTGTTTACAATTTTGTACTGGTGCAGTCTTATACTAGTACACAGGCTTCTACCTGTAGAAGGCTACAACCTTCTCTCATTCTCTAGCTTCTACTGTAAGGGAGCTACAACCCCATAGCTCTTGTACTAGCTAATATGTTTACTAGTATGTTTGTGCTGGCCTGCATAAGGCTACAACCTTCTCTTTTCTTCCAGGGACCATGTTTCATAGATTTTTAGACTGGATCCATCAACAACATCATTCAATAATCAAATATATCTGCGTCAACCAATCTCCTTTTGAACCAACCACAATCAAATCAATCAATCACTTTGACAACCCATCAATCTGGTCATTCAAAATGTTGTCACTAGAATAAAGTAACCAGAACACTGCTACAACAAACAAAAGAAACTAAAACATATTTTATAAGGTATATGCTACTTCCATGTGTCGAACCTGCATGCATACATGCTTTCCTCATAGCCAACTAGCGTATATATCTGCAAATATAAATTCATAATTCTACATCTATTCCAAACTTTAGTTATACCCAGATCATATCGTTTACAGAATAATATATGCGTCAGTATTCAGATATAGAATATTCATGAGAAAAAACACATAATAATAGTTAATTTTATGCCTTAATATCCTGATCCATCATTAGATCTAGTTCCTCATCATCCACTAAGGTTCATCCTTGGTTCAGATTCAGCAATTCACCATAACCCAATAACCTGCATACTAGATCTCACAATTCATCAGATATTTGATACTTGCACACCCTGGCCTAATGATTGTCTCCTCCTTTTATAGTTTTAAGCCTTTCTCAATACCATGGACCAAAACCACTTAGGACCAATACCTTGGACCCTATACCTGGGGTCAATACCTCGGACCAGATACCTTGGACCAATAACATGGACCAAATACTTCGGACCAAAAAATTCAGTTTTCCAAGGTATACGCGCTTTTCCTTCTGTGAAAATGCGTGTGTACGTATATGCGACTTGTATACAGTGAACTTGCGTGTATACGCAGCTTGGTCAATGGTGAACCTGTGTATGCCTCTCTTTATTCATTTTGTAATTCTTTGTTGTTTACTTGCTCTACTGTGATCTTTCATCTGAGTGAGTTGCCTTCTGAACTGATTCCTTGAAGCTACCTTGCATTTCATCACATTTGTAAACACTACTGTCATGCATTCTATCACATCTGATATCTCTTCTGTAGATTCATCTAGTTACCATATACAAGTGAGTTTTTCTACTACAAGTGGGTTGCCATCAAGTACAACACATACATCGTAATGCCAACAATCTACCCCTTTGGACTTCATGACAACAACAACCACACCAAGTCACTACAATAACCATACCAAGTCACTCTCCCCCTTCGAGATCAAGGGAAAAGGGTCATGCTCCCCCTGAGTGCATGTTGAATTCTCTGATATGCTGAAGTGTGCTGATTGAGCTCCCATGATCGAGTCCATGCTCCCCCTGAGCATAAGCAAAGTCTACAAAAAGATGTTCTAAAAGAAGAACATGACTCTATACATACATCACAAATGACCTTCCTGTCACCAATGACTCATACATACATCCATCTCCCAACCAAGTGGGGATATACCAAATTTGACTCATCCACCCAACCAAGTGGGTATATACTAATTGTTTATACATGTCAAAAACAAGAAACATTACATCATACATCCCATGCATAGTGGGGTTACAAATTAGGTCTTTTCACGACCTTTACAAACAGAGACCAAATAATTTAAACAAGACCATGATAGTCATCAACAACTATCATATATTCTACACCATCAGCAAAATTATCTCGACCAGCGAACTTTATATCTCCATTATTATTTCTCTAAATATCATCAACCATGTTCTCCCCTGAACTTGTTCCACTTGTTCACTATCAGATCTGATCATTGCATATGTTAGTAAGAGTTATCAAAGCATCATCATCAGTCAGATATACGTCAAGTGATCAACAACTTTATGAGGACCAATATATCAACAGATTGAAACCATCATCAAACAGAGCAGATAATTGACAGAACCATAGCAGACCCCTTTTTTTTTAGTGCGGGCCACTGCTTTTCTTCAAACCAACATATACGCGACTGTGCCCAGAGAAACCCGCGTATGTATGTGACTTCGCTTCATGAAACTCGCGTATAACCACCTTTCTCTGAAAAATAGGATTTAAAAGCAGGATGATGCAACAACTACTCCTAGCTTTTGTCTGAGATATTCAAATGTCTCTCTGGGTAGTGGTTTAGTGAATATATCATCAACTTGTTCTTTGGAGGGAACATACTCCAATTTGACCTTTTGTTCAAGCACTTGTTCTCGTAGAAAATGATATTTGATGGGTATGTGCTTGGTCTTGGAGTGCATGATTGGATTCCTTGAAATATTGATGGCACTTGTATTATAAAATGGAATGGAGATGGGTGGAGTACATGTGATTTGAATGTCTTGCATGGTTTGCATCATCCAAAGTAGTTGTGTGCAGCAAGATGCAGCAGCCACGTATTCTACTTCAGCTGTAGATAATGCAACTGAACTTTGTTTCTTGCTAAACCACGACACTAACCTGGAACCCATATATAATGCACCACCACTAGTGTTTTTTCTATCATCAACACTTCCTACCCAATCTGCCATAGAAAATTTTAGGGGCGAATGTTCGCCCTTTGGCGAAATTAAGGGGTTTTAAATTTTTAGTGGGCGAATATTTTGTATCATAGTACATTTTTACAAATCACCTCAAATAGCCCACCTTATTTTAAGGGAGAGGGTAAAAAAGGTAAATTTAGCCCTTGGAATTAGGAGTTACAACCTTCCATTCGCCCATTTTCAAGAATAGGTTTTATTTAAGTGAATCCATTCGCCCATTTTCAAGAATAGGTTTTATTTAAGTGAATCCTATGGGCCAAATACCATATTTATAAAATAGGTATGGTGAATTAATAAAAATATAAATAAATGAAAAGTATGGTAAATAAATAAAACATTTTTTATATTTACTCCATAAGTCACGGGTGTAAACAAATAAAAATATAAGTAAAGTCGAGATATGGTAAATAAATAAAACGTCCTTTTATACTTACTCAAAAGGTATGGTAAATCAATAAAAATATAAATAAACTAGAGGTATGGTAAATAAATAAAACCTTAGTCCATAACCCTCGTTCTATTTAAAATACAAATAAATGAGAGGTATAGTAAACAAATAAAATAATTTTTTATATTTACTCCATAAGTCATGTTATATTTACGAACACTCAAAAATGTGTTATATTTAGGTAAAACCTATGGGCAAAATAATATGGGACAAATACCATGGACTAGATTGTTATTAATACCATGCAAAAAAACATTATTAACCCTAATATTAGTATTAATAACAATAAAAATGGCACATGGTATTGACCCATGGTATTCACCAAAATGGCACATGGTATTGACCCATGGTATTCACCTAGAATGTAGCCTATTTAAATGGGGGAAGTAAACTAGCATAGATCCATCTTTACTCTGGATATCAAATATCGTGATATGCAAACTAGCATAGAGTGAAAAAATATTTTATCCCTCTGTAAAAATGGATGTTCTAATTTAATATATGTTAAACATTTTAGCTTGGTTAAAATAAAAATCAAGTATTAATTTAATTAATTTTTATAAATTACTAATAGTAATTTTTAAGCTCCAAGATAACCCATGGTAATACCAAGATCTTACAAGATTTCATAATTGAGTAAAATATTCGCCATGATTGGTGAGAGATTCGCCAACAAATTATATATGCATATTATATTATTGATAAAATCGCCTTCCATTTTTCCTATATACCATGAAGATTCGCCCATTTATTATACTTATAAATTTAGGGGGTGTTCTTAAAATTTTCCCTGCAATCTGCATATGTATATGCATGAAGTGTAAGATCTATATCTCTAGGATACCATAAACCAAAGTTCTTTGTTCCTTGAAGATATCTGAAAATCCTTTTGACTACCTGAAGGTGTGATTCCTTTGGATTTTCTTGAACCTTCCAAATATTCCTACTGCATGCATGATGTCAGGTTGGGTACCTGTTAGATAAAGCAGAATGCCAATCATGGATCTATAAGTTGGTTGATGTACCACTGTTGATTCATCATTTGAGATGAGACTGCAACCTGTTACCATTGGGGTACATACTGGTTTAGAATCTTCCATGACGTACTTTTTTAGGATTTGTTTGAGATATTTGGTTTGTGAGAGAAAAATACCATCTTTATTTTGCTGAACTTGTAGACCAAGAAAGTAGGTAAGCTCACCAAGCAAGGACATTTCAAATTCTTGTTGCATTACTAAAGCAAAATTTTGACTCATGGATTCTTCATTGCTACCAAAAATGATATCATCAACATAAACAACAATTATTAGCAATTTATCAGTGACAATCTTTGTATATAGATTGCTATCTGCTGACCCCTTTGAAAAACTCTGTTGGTGGAGATATTTGTCAAGACGGTAATACCAGGCCCTTGGAGCCTGTTTTAGACCATAGAGAGCCTTTCTGAGTTTGCATACAAGTTTTTCATCATTTCCAAGAATGAATCCTTCTAGTTGTTCAATATAGACTTCTTCTTCTAAGTCTCCATTAAGAAAGAAAGATTTTACATCCATTTGGTATACTTTGAATTTCTGAAAACTAGAAAGAGCAAGAAACATTCTTATGGCTTCAAGTCTAGCAACAGGTGCAAAAGTTTCTTCAAAATCTATACCTTCTTGTTGAGCATATCCTTTGCAAACGAGTCTGGCTTTGTTTATGATAACTTCTCCATTTTTGTTCAGCTTGTTTTTGAATATCCATTTGGTTCCTATGATATTCTTATCATGAGGTCTAGGAACTAATTCCCAAGTATTATTCTTTTCAATTTTCTCAATTTCTTCATTCATGGCCTTGACCCAACATTCATCTCTGCATGATTCATTTACATTTTGAGGTTTAGTGGAAGATAGTAATGCTAGATAACTTGAGGCTTCGATAATAGTTCTTCTTGTCTCCACACTTGCCCCTTTTTCCCCTAAAATTTGAGTTTCTGGATGATTTTTCTAAACATACCTGGACATAGTCTTTTCTTCTATCGTTATCTCTTCTTCTGGTGCTTCATTGGTTTCTTCTTCAGAATCAGTGTGATTTGATGTGGGAAATGATCCTCATCTTCTTCATTGTCATAATCTTTGGTTTTTATCTGTTTTGGATTTTTCCATGCTTCATCAACCACAACATAAATACTTTCAATAATTTTCCCAAGTCTTTTATTATAAAACTTATATCCTTTACTTCGGGAAGAGTAGCCAAGAAGAATACCTTCATCTGCTCTGGGTTCAAACTTTCCAAGTTTTTCATCAGTCCTTTTGATGTAACATTTGCTTCCAAAAACTAAGAGGTATTTTACAGTAGGAGCCTTACCATAACAAAGTTCATGTGGAGTTTGAATTTTGTTTACCCGAACATTTGCTTGGTTGAGAATAGTGACGATGGAAAATGCAGCTTCACCCTAGAAGGTTGCAGGAGTTCTAAATTCATCTAGCATAACACGAGCCATTTGTTGAATAGTTCTATTCATCCTTTCTACCACTTCATTTTTCCGAGGAGTCCTTGTGGTGGAGAACTACCTTTTTATTCCATGTTGTTCACAAAAGTAAAAGAATTCATCGAGGTAAATTCCCCTCCGCGATCAGATCTAGGGAATTTGATTTTGCGATCTGATTCATTTTCAACCAAAGCTTTGAAGGCTTTGAAATTTTCAAATGCTTCATATTTATGCTTCAAAATACCTATCCAACACATTTTTTAGAAATCATCAATGAACAATATAAAGTATTCTTCTCCACGAGGTGACTTTTTCCTTGATGGTCCACATAAATCAGTATGAACAAGTTCAAGAGGCTTACTAGCTGACCCTTCCTTTTCGATGAAGTGAGATCTAGTTTGGTTACTAAATTGACATGATTTGCATATAGTATTTTCAGGAATGTTGATATCTGGAATATCACAAATAACATGGAATCTGCATGCTTTTCTAATCTGAGAAAATCTTATATGTCCCAATCTTCTATGCCATAGCAAGTTTTCATCATTTTTTCTTAGATAGCACTATTGTTGTCCTCCCTTGAGTATGTATAGGTTGTTTGGAGTTCTTGTACCTTTGATCATGGTTTCTCCTGTATCAAGCTCACAAACAACACATCCATTTGATTGAAACACTACTTCATTTCCTTGA
>APFE030401387.1:941-110673 GCA_000404065.3 Pinus taeda | reverse complement strand
CCAAACAATATCAGCTCATAAATGATATTCTTTTTAGAATGAATTACGATTCTCTTCTCCTTAGATGTCTTGAGAAATCTGAAGCTGATAAAGTTTTGCAAGAACTCCATGATGGGCCAACAGGCGGACACTACATTGGAGACGCTACTACACATAAAATCTTGTGCGCAGGATATTACTGGCCCACGTTATTCAAAGACTCGCACAGTTATGTGAGGAAATGTCAAGTCTGCCAAAATATTGCTGGGAGACAGAAGAAGCCATCCTTACCACTACAACCAGTTAACATCGACCAACATTTCAGTCAGTGGGGATTGGACATAATAGGTGAGATCGTTCCTCACTCTTCCAAGCAGCATAGATATATCCTTACAGCAACAGATTATTTTACTAAGTGGGTAGAAGCAGTTCCATCAAGACGGCTAATGCTGAAAATATCATTGAGTTCATAGATCAATTTATAATCACCAGGTTTGGATTACCTTCTGCTTTAATATTTGATAATGCATCATACTTTTCTGGAAATGCAATGACTGAATTTGCACTTAAAAGAGGATTCAAACTTAAATATTCGGCCAATTATTATCCACAGGGCAATGGGTTAGCCGAGTCTACAAATAAAAACCTAATTAGGATTATCAAAAGAAAACTAGACAAAAACCATACAAATTGGCATAAATCCTTAATATACGCTTTATGGGCAGACCAAAGAACGAGAAAAGATTCCATCGACACTTCTCCCTTTAATTTAGTTTATGGGAGAGAAGTGGTTCTTCCAACTCATTTAGAAATTCCTTCTTTGTCTTTAGTTCAATACATTGATGGAGTACCAACTTCCTCATTACACCTAAGACAAATGGAAATAATCAAATTAGAAGAACAACGAGAACAAGCTAAGAAAACGCATGCTCATCATCAAGCACTAGTAAAATCCTCTTTTGATTCAAATATAATGACCAGAAAAGATTTTCATATGGGAGACTTAGTTTTAGAATGGGACAGGGCACATGAAGAAAAGGGGAAACATACAAAATTTCAAAGAATGTGGCTTGGTCCTTTTCAAATTGTAGAAGTCTTAGGTCTATCGACATTTGTGTTACAGGATTTAGCAGGTAAAAGAGACTCTTTGCCTGTCAATGGACAAATTCTTAAGAAATATTTTCCATAGAAGATTATTCTTCTATTTTTGTAGAGTAATAGTTTTTCTTTTTCATAATAAAACCAATTGTGAATGGTTACATTAGGCATTTACGAAAAAGATACCAACTCTCTTTCAAATTTTTATTTTTCGCTTGTATAAATAGCAAACCTTTTGGAAAATTGTTCTTTATTATTGAAAGATACAGTTAAAGACTCTAACCTAGATATGGCACTAGTTTCAACTTCATAAAGTTTGATGAAAATAAAGTTTAGTGAAGAAATTGTTTTATATCAGTGCAATGAAAGGTATCAATAACAAAATAAAGATTCTTTGTAGAACAGCTACTTCCAAAAACTCTATCATTGTCGTCCAGAGCTATCAAAAGGAAACAATGACTTCCTCCCTGCCAAGGAAATCACAACTTTCAGAGGAACATTCCAAGGATACACTTCATCTTGAAGAATGAGAGGTCTCATCACGAGCCGGCTTATCATAATCACAGATATTATAACTTGCTGACTTTTCCCAATACTGCATACCACAACAGGGCAATGACTCAAGATTGTTACAATCAAGAGGCAAGGGGTATCATCACGAGCCAGCTTGTTCAACAAAGTTATAAATCGAGTGAATGACTGTGTCATAAATTGGCTATCAAACCAAGACATTGTTCTTTAAGAATAAAAATAAAATCAAAGCAATAAGTGTGGATGTGGATTCTTCTTTGAGAGATGTAGGTTTCTTTAAGTATAATACAGGATCATTGTTGGGTAACAGGTAACCCTGTCGAGGCTATAAACGCCTGCTGGCAGCAGAGGCTCTACCTACGACAAATGAGCATATTTAAAACTGGTTTACAGAGAAGACTTTGTTTTATCTTTACATACCAAGTAATGACTGATCTAAACACAAGGACTAACTTGAGGGCGAAAATAATCAAAGTTGAAAATAGCTGAAACAAAATGTCATTGACAGGTTAGAGCATAATGTACTTTATCTTTCCATAATAAAGTTTAATTTTCTAAAAAAAAATCTATTTTGGAAGCTGAAAAAATTCAATAGAAACACAGAGATAACTGGTTCTTCCAAGTGAATCACCAATTGTTTTGGCCACCAACAACCCCCCTCCTTATGAAGTGTTATTGCTAATACTAAATAAGTGGGGACCCTCAGTAAATTTTAAAAAAAAATCAATTAGTGTTATATTTCCTTTTAATTGAAACTTACAGCATCATGGACTTAGGAAAATATCTTTGAAGAATATAAAAACCTAAGTTTCATAATGAAGAAAGTAAATTCACTCCTTAAGAGATATCACATCGCGCAAAGAATGATAGGATACCTTCTAATGAGTTAAAATGGTAAAAAACGCGAGATTGCGACGCGAAACTTCATTACATCGCATACATTAAAGAAACACTCACATTGAAAAACTTTAAAATCGCCGATATGTGATATCACATATCGCGCATCGCAAAAATCACATGAATTACACATAAGGATTATAACGATAAAGCAATCTGCGATATTGCGATATTGCGATACTGCAATACTGTGAAGTTGCAATACTGCGATACTCCGAAGTTGCGATGTTGTGATATTGTGATACTGCGACCTTGCGATAGAACAGCACGATGAAATTGCGATAATGCGATACAGCGATCTGCGATATCGCAAAGCAAAATCGCAGGACCTCTCCATCACAGGTGGTTCTGGCTCATTATTCAAGAAAACTTTTTCTAAGAGAAGAACTGGTCATGCATTTTAATGCGAACTAATGAGTTGTTGCCAATTGTTAATGAAGTATGGTGTTGTGTTTTTCAAAGAACTAGTTCACGTAAGGTGGCATGTTTTGCATATCTTTGGCATTTAAATTTTTCTCGTCATTATTTTTTATCATTACTTCCACCTCAAATGTAAACTGCGGGAACAAAGGACAAAGCGTTATACAAGGCAGTATGCATAAAACTATGAGGAGGAAAGGCAGTACTCCAATGTCCATTTCGGAAGGCACACCTAATCCACTTAAGGGAGAGAAAGAGCCGCAGAACTCTTCTGGGGCATCCATCACAGATTTCTCATATACAGCCATGGTTGAATGGGTACTGAACGATGCTGATAATAGAAACAGAAAGTTTAATGCTCAGTGTCAGGAACTCATGGAGTCACTATTTTTACAAAATTTGAGCTTTATACCCAATGAGAGAAAAAGGCGTAAGAAGCGAAAAATGCATCAGGGAAGCCCGGATCAAGAAACAGAGGTAGTTTTCGATTCGCGATTATCGCTTAGCACTAATCGTGCATCGCTGAGAAAACTTGCTTGAAAAGGAAGGCTCCTAATTACTCAATCACCTGCAAGCCCCGAAAATTGCAAGAAAGTAGCGATAGAAACAAACTGGAAACAGAAAACTAAAGGAAAAGCAGAAGCAGTCCAAGGGTTAACCAAGTTGAAATGGGATTACTACCAGGTATACATGGTAATGCTACATAGTCATTGGATGATTCTCAAGTATATCATCAATTTTACTGAGAAGATAATGCCAGCTCTTTCCGATTCTATTTGCTTAACTCAACCAAAGATGGAAGACGGTCAGCCGACTCCACTCAGGAAAATACTGAATGCTTCCGACGTTAAGGAGAAAATTTAGAAATAGTTAGATATTATATTTAATTTTAGAAATAGTTTTGCTTAGAAAGAGGACGGTCATTTAAACCAAATCCTCAATTTCTATAAATAAGTTATTTAGTTAGTAGTATTTAAACCCTTCTCATGCATTTAGAGAAGGGTCCAGAAATTTATCAAAAACCTGTCCTCAGAACATGCACTTTTGCAGCCTCAGAGGAGGTTTAGGTGAATGAATGGAACAGGGTTTATTTGATATTTGCATTTGATATCTTCTACTGATGTTGCACTTATGTACTCTTAGTGGATGTTAAATCAAGGAGAGATAAATCAATTGTCGCTTGAAGCTCATGAGTAGGACTATTTATAAATGGTACTTTTATCTCTTAACCATTTCTGCTTATGCGTTAAAGTGATATTCAATTTTCAGTTGTTTATATATTACAGTATGGATGCCTGAGTTATCATTTAGCACTTTTGTACGGTGATAACTATTTGTTTATGCTTAGTGTATGAATAGCTCATTTATGCGATAAGTTTTCACAACTGTTTCGTCTAACTTCTTATACGAAGTAGTTCATCTTTATTGAATTCTTTTTTTATAATAGCTGAATGATCTTTATTACCAGTTATTGTTTGAAATCTTTCTAGATCGCATAGAATAAAGATCACACCCGGGGTTAGCATAAATTTTGATATTTTTTATGTTTATTAGAATACAACAACATAGCATTAGATTAGAATTAGGATAGAAGTATTCCATTTAGAACAGAAATACCCATCTTTCTCACACACACACTGAATTGGGAAATGGTTCCATATCCCCAGTTGAACCCGCTATACCAAACAGATAAGGAGCTACCAACCAAGGTTGGGACCAGGTGGGTATCCCCCTTGTTGTTGACCCGATTTTTAGGGCCTTCAACATGTTCCAATGCCCCCAGTACATTGCATACTACATCACCTACTAGATCATTAGTAGATGTGGGTATGGAACAGGTGGCCACATAATTAACCTGTGGCAGGGGTGACACCGCTTTCACATAAGAACCATTTAGGGATGATGATTGAGTGGGAGTTGATTCAAGACCAATGAATTCAAGTTGATCAATGATCACAATGCTTCCTTCATGTGGGAAACACATCATTCGAAAGAGGGAAGAAACAAGGGCTACCATGACATAAACATAGTCATGGCCAAGGAGTAAATTAAAATCTAAAGGGTCTTGGACAACCATCACTTCTATGTAGAAAATATTTCTTGCCAAAGTAATAGGTAACTTAGGAAGGATCCCTAATGGTTGACCTATTCCTTTGTTAAAAGATAACATATTATGGGTGACGGGGACAAGCTGAGGAGAACCTAAAGCTTGCCAAGAAGTTGAGGAAAAAGTGCTAACAGATGCACCCTCATCTATGATTATGCTAGGTACGTCCATATGGTAAGCTCGTACTCTAATCTGGAAAGGCACATAATATGGAAGGTGATATCCTGCCAGTTGACTCCAATAAAAAAAAAGTGACTAAACTACTCGAAGTGGGTCTCGTAGGAACATGAGCACTACCCTCTTGCTCTATGGCAATAGGATAACTACTCTCATGCACCTCAGAATGAGAGGATTTCCCTCTAGTCAATTTGAAATTGAAGAAACTAGAAGAACCTGAGCTATATGAGATTCACTCTCTACCAGAAAGGTGCAGTTAACTGAAGGAGGAACTAATTCTACCATTTCTCGACCAATGTTTGGTCGAGAATGGACTCACGAGACTTACTTTCAAAGAGAGTGGGGTTGAACAAAGATGAATTTTGATCAATCACAGGATCAACCAGTGAAGGATAGGGGAAATCTTTCAATACCCAATTGGAAGACAAGGTTGAGAAGCTGTAAGGTTTTCCAACTCTTTGGAAGCTTCATCCATAAGAGGACAAAGGTGAATGGGATGATTAACTTCACACAACTTATAGGGAAATTTGACTTTTCCCTTTTTCCAATAGGCTTTACTGTTACTAGTTGAAGGTTTATCACCACCATGATTGCCAAAGGCTGATGACAAAGGTCGATGTGAACTTGTAGACCACAATTCTAAGACCTTAGCAATACCAGGACAATTTCGAAGAATGTGGTCACCCTTACATAAAATGCAAGGGAATTTTACTTTTTGGGGCTAGTTGGAAGATTTTTCTACATCATTTGCATTCATAACAATGGCCTCTTGGTTTCTCCCTTTCTTATTTTGCTTCTTCTTCTTCATCCTCTTAGTCTTCTTCTTAGCTTCTTGGTTACTATAATCCAAAATTTCACCAGGCAAAGAGGAAGAACAAGGTGAAGAAATAGGTGAAGAAGGTGAGGGGTCAACTTTAAGATCAACATGAGGTTGATGTTGTTCAGGTGGAGGAGAACTTGGCTGAAAATTAGTTTAGACACTCGAAACCACCGAGGTCGAAAACAACCAAACTGGCAAACCAATGGTCAATCCAAGAAGGGACAATGTTGTCATATAAGGAGCACCAACATTTCCAAAAGAAGTAAAAGGACTAGGATTCCCATCAAAGGGGTCTCCTTGACTAGTAGATTCAAGAAATTTTACCATTGGTATCAACCTAAGATCTACTAAGGAATATTTCCATAGGAAGGATGTTGTTCAACGGTCAATCAATTGATTTTAGAAATTTAACAAAAATAAATAAAAAAGGGGTGATCTAGGAAAAAGGGTTTACCAAGTATCTGTGAACCACAATATACACCTTAGCTTAAACCAAGGACTTAATGTACATTGGCCAATTTCCCTGAATGTTGTGTTCAGTGTATCATGTTTACAAGGAGACTGACTCAGTTACCTGTGGCTAAAAGATAGCAACCTAGTGGGGTCTCCCAATATATACTCGACGGTATGGGGAGCACAAATCTATGTTAGAGTTGTTTAATGTAGAACCATTCAATGAGAGCATCCCCATATACTTATATACCCAAAAGTACTGGAGAACCTTCTATATACTTCCATACTAGGATGGGATTTCACCCCGGGGATACACTGCATGTAGTTAATGACAGTTGCTATGTTTAAAGATGGCAAAATGCATCTCTAGCCTAGACCTCTAGATATTTGCGTTAAGTTCCAAATGCTCCTTAGGTTAATTGAGGTAAATTTTAAGTTTATCTTCAATTAAGTTTTGGTTTTAAGGCTCAAAACGATGTCACTTGAATCCCTAAAATGCAACTATATGAGAAAAGGAAAAAATTATTTTCTATGAAAGCTAGACTAACCGAGGAAAGAAATTTCAATCAATAATACATAAAAAAATGCATCATGCAAAAATGCCTTCTACTAACTTTCACTTTCATCTTCCAATTGAAGTGCCAAAAGTAAAAAGGATTTTCACTTTTCACTATCCTAAATGCAACTTTTCGAAAGCAAAATGATTTGAACTTTACTAAGATGCACTTATATGAATTATTCTCTTCATTTCGTTTTGAATGATTTGATGCACCTAATACAGTATTTAGCTTTCAAACACTGAAAAATGTGATTTATTTTCAATGATGAATCTCATAAAATAACTTTTCAATGCAACTAATCTAATGCATTTTCATGAAAAGTAAATTTCGAAATACAAGCTAAAACAAATGCAAAATGATGTTTCCAATGATTTCCACATAAAACAACACTCAATCAATCAAAAAAAAAAAAATCTCTCAACAAGACTAACAAGAAGCAAGTGATGACCAATTGACTAGAAACCCTAGAACTCAATCAGATTTCACTTCAAATCCAATGAGACAAATTCTACAAATTAATCAAGACAATCAATAAAAAAATGACAAATCCAAGCATACAGGATAGGAAAATACCTTAGGGGCCAATACACACTATATTCTAAGGAAGAAACCTTAAAAATTCTCACATTCAAGGATCATCACTACTTTATATACCCAAACCTGTGATGATTGGGTTATCATCACTACTTTCCATAGCCAAACCCACGATGGTTGAGGTCATCATCAATAATTTGTATATCAAAAGCAGTGATGATTTCAGAGCAACCAAACAATGAATTTTTTTTCATCACGATTGTACACGTAAAAAGTCATGATGCCATCACGACTATTAGAGCTAAACTCAAGATGGGTGAGGAATATGGGAAAAACACCAAAGGTTCCAAGAAACAATCCAGACTTAGCACTTTAAGGTAGTAATCAACGATGGTATAAACCCAGAATGATGCAAACAAGTAGAGAAATCAATGGTTGGTCTAACTAGTCAAAGGATCTGGTTGAAGGAATGGATGGAAAGGGTTATAGCCTCACCATCAGAGTCGCAATTTTTTTGTCTAGGCAATCCTCTCTGTGGATAGAGACAACCCTCTAGCCCAATGAGTGGGACTACCAACCTACATGACAATCTACTGGACACTTTCCTAAGTTACAATTGAAATGAGAGACGAGGAATATGGCCTACCTCATTCTGATGCTATCACGTCCTCCTTGGTTGAATACCTTGAATCACTTCTATCACGAGCTCGGTCCTATTGCTCACAGTGTTTAAACACCTGCACAGGAGATCAAGAAATAAAAAGGCATAAAAATACAAATAGCATAATCAAAAGTAACCTACTTAACAGATCAAGGAGCATTAAGATAAATTATACATAAGCATACACATTTATGGAAAATGAACCGTTAGTTGTATATTAATAAAATAAAGGATAAAACATGCAACCAAGCCTTGATGTCAATAGGCTCTCCTTGAATGAATGTCTAAGTCCAAGCTTAAGCTCTCCAAGCACTCCTTCTCCAAGCCAGACGAGTAGCATATAGGCACAATCTCAGCATAAGGATGCAAATAGCCAAAGACCAACCATTTGGGAATGGGAAAAGATGAATATATAAGCAGGGAAAGGGAGTTAGGATCTATCCAAAGATAGGAGTAGGCCCTCATCTCAAGGAGGTAGCTCATAGGGATAAGACCAAAAGGCTAGTTGAGAGAACTCAACCTCATCCACACCGAACAACCTCCATCTCATCGCTCTGGAAGCTTCTAGATCATGAAGCTTCTCATCCTATTTTTTTAGGGATCATCATGGTTATTCAAGAAAACATAGTGATGGCATCATGGGGCTAGTATAGTGCAACTAGCGACCATCATGGTTTTCAGTAGAATAAGAGAGATGATTATAAAATTAAGGTTTTAGAGCCATTTTCTTCAGGGAAAGCTCAAGGCATTTTCCAATCAGTGTTTTAGGGAGGATCTGTGTTGCAAATCTGAATGAGTATACTGCATGATGGTCATGTTTCAGGCACTTTAGGGTATTTCACAGGGAAGTGTAGGAGGTGTGATAAAATACTATGTAACATTGACCCAACTCATCCATCATCTGGTTAAGGTAGTAACACTCACTCCCTCCCCCTTACACGCAAATCTGAGGTTGGTCATTTCTCACCTCCTAGACCCAAGCATGAAATTCCATATCAGCATATGCACGTTATCTTTCCCATCACCCGTCAATTCACTAAAGCTATTGGACTGATTCCAAGAGTGTGCACTCTTCCATATTTGCAGAGGAAGCAAAAGACTACTCGCATAGGGGTGGTAGTTTCATATGTGGAAAAAGAAATATTTTCCACTCTTGAAGAGCTGGAAAAAGCTGTGGAAAAAGAAGAGGAACCTCCAATATTTTGAAAGGAAGAAGAAGACAACCTCTTACTCTTGGGCTCAAGTTTAGGTGCAATAGGCGGAGGGGAAGGCATCAAAGGAGGTGGAATAGAAGATGAACTAACAGATTCAGAGGAAGAACCATCAGATTCCAAAGAAGAGGAGGAGGATGAAGAAGAGGAAAACATGGTAGAGAAAAATATGGAATGGATGACTCAGGGCCCATTGGCACTTTCAGCTTTCGTGCACAAAATACCGAGACATGCTAAGAAGCTTTTAATGGATATGACCCTGGGAGACAATCACTTAGACACATTCTACCTACATCTACAAACACTCAAGGTATTCTATGACGATGTTGCATATATATTATTTCCATGCACCTTGGATGGCAGAGTGGTTGTATGTTACCACAACATTCCACCAAATACCATCCAGAACAGGGGTGTGTTCAAGAGAATGTTCCTTGAGAAGTTTGTTGAAGACAAGACCCCTGCCATGTTCCTAAAGGAGTTGGGTAGTCTCAAGATGGAGTAGAAAGAGAAGGATAAATATTTCAACCAGAGGTTTAACTGCATTTTGAACAATTTCTCAACAAACACCAAACCTCATGACTCCATCACCATCATCTACTACACATCTACACTACTGACCAACATTGCACAATTCGTTAAGTGAGTTGTGAAATCAACACAAACCGAAAATTGTGAAGACGCAATCATTGTGGAGAAGGACCTGCATGCTATTGGAATCATTATAGATGATGAATCCACTAATGACTCCAAGGACGTGGGCAAGGGGTCTCAAGCTGCTATGAGTAAGGCTAAGGAAAAGGAAGCAAGTGACATTAAGAGCCTTACTTGTCTTGTCAAGTCCTTGAGTACCGAAGTTGTTGATTTTAAACAATAGACAAGCAAGACAACCATGAGTAGCAGGCCTCCCAGGTACCCACTAAAGAAGAATGCGGCTTCAGGAAGTGTAAAGCTCCAACTTGGTGTTGAACCTTGATAGGCTCATAATGGACTCATACTGCTCGTTCCATGATGAACACCATTCCGAAAAAATGTTCTCGGATTGGAACCGTATGATGAGAGAAATGGCCACATATTTTTATGAAGGAAGCATGGTCAATGAACAGGCTGAGCCCAAAGTTGAAGATGAAGAACATGTTGCATCTGATGAAGCCCCAAGTACCGGGGACACAATAAACATGTATCAGTGATCACCCACAGTCCAGAAGAACACCACCAAGAAGGAGCCTCCTAGAAACAGTCTGACCCTGAAGTAGAACAACCGATATAACTTGAGAATCCAAGGGGAATGCACTATGATTGAGATACCAAGGGATAAAATAAGGCCAGACATACTAAGGACAGTAGGTCCACCGTCACCTCAACACAGAAAAATTAGAGAAAGTCTTGGAAGACAACTACAACAAAGAGTACATCAGTGAGCAGCAAATACAAGAGTAGGCCACCAGACACCATGAACGCAAGTCTACCCCCTTACACCTCAATGAGTCTCCCTGCTTTGGATTACAACATTGTAGAGGATATGAAGAATACTTATGCAAACATATCTCTATATGAGTTAACAAAAATCATGAGTTAGTGTGACCTTCTTCTATGCACACTTGGGAAAAATTCTATAGGTGATACTGCCTCTTCCAACAAGGGATCAAGTAAGTCTCCTGACACACTCGCATCCATGCTCAACGTGCTTCATATGGAAGAGGCAAACTCACTCTACCCACCTTTCCTCTTATCATTTGAAATCTTAAATTTCAATGTCCACAATTGTTTGGTTGATTCTGGTGCATCGATCAATGTCATGCCACTCTCCATCACTAAGAAGATCAATGCCCAATGGAGTAGGACAACTGCACATATCATCCAACTTGACAGAACATGTGTGTCAACAATTGGTGAACTCTAGGATGTGATCATCCAGTTATCATCTGACGAACGAGTTCATCAATGCATAAACATTTTGATTGTGGACATCTTGAAAGAATATGGTGTATTTCTCAATAGAGGCTAGTCAAGAAAGATGTAAGGATACTTTGCCACTAACTGGTCACACTTATGGCTTCTGTACTAGGGTGGAAACAACAAGATCTAGGTGTTGTCAGAGAGATACATGAAGCATAATGTGACCCCCTTGAATGGATAAAATGAACCGTTGGCTTCCACAAAACTTATGTTCGGGAATTGATTTCTAGAGACAGAGTTGGGGTGCTATCTTGCACATCCATCCTTGACCCCACCAGACACATAATTGGGTCTCCTTCCATGCCCAACTCGTGAAAATGAAACTTGTACAATACATTGTAACAATAGTAGTAGTAGTGATAGTAGTACTAGTGCGGCAAGAGGTCCTTGTACAGATGATATGTGGACCTTGTAATTTGATGGTTCCAAGGAACAGAAGAGCTCTAGAGCCAGATATGTCTTAAAAGACCCACTACAGAGGAAACACTTAATCTCTAGTTGCTTGGAGTTCAAGTGCAAGAACAACATTGTCGAGTTTGAAGCACTTGTCTTGGGCTTACAAAAAGCCATCAGCCTCAAAGTTCTTGTGCTAAAAGTGGTAGGTGACTCAGAGATCATGGTGTGTCAGGTACGTAACACCATACATTATGTGCCACTATTATGAAACCAGCTCACAAGAAGATAGAAAAGATATATCAACGACTTAAAAATCAACCTCTTCGAGGGGGCAACCTCCTTTACATTACACAAATAAATAATCCTTGGATGATACAAATGACAAGGCCTCCTTTCTATATATAGGAGCCTAAAGGGTCCCAATACAATCAGAGCCTACACAACAATAATATTGGAGGGGCACAACAATAACAATAGTGGGCTTCTATGGGGCATCATAATAACAACATGGGGACTATATAGGCACAATAATACAATAAGGGGGTTACACTCATAACAATAAGCAGTTACACTAGTAGTATAGGGACCTAACATGCCCTCTCCTTCAAAAAGTGTTGTCTTCAATGCTTGAGTAGTTCTAGATGCTTCTATATAAAACTATCATCCCCCTGTCTGGGTCCTATAATTTATAGGATCTCACGCTAAATGGGGATTATATCTTAGGAATGTTATTTTGTAAATACTTGTCAATATTCCAATGATTTCTAAATAAAAGAAAAAGAATTAAAAAATGAAAAGAAGGTATAAAGAACAAAAATAAAGAGAAAAACGAGGATATTGAAAAAGAACAAAAGATTGAACCTTGCCAAAAGCAAGAAAAATAAGCAAAAAGGATTAATACTAAAAGTGTTGCAAGTCTAAATGCCACTACTCATAGATAGTTTAGCTTCATTACTGAAAATGAAAAGCTGGGTCCAGCTTGTTCAAAATGCCACAATCACTAGTTTTAGTTTAATCATACATTGTAATCATGATTAAACTCCTTTCAATTTTAGTAAATTAGATAGAGAATCAAGACTTACCCAACAATTTAATCTCGGTAAATCATTAGTTAGGTAGAAAATGACATTGATCCAACTGTTTACTCTGGATCAATAGGAGAAATAAGGGATATGTTAGGTAGTTTTTCCATTTTGTATAAAATAAAATAAAGCGGGTTTTCTAGTCTAAGTGCACCCTAGAGGAAAGAATAAAAAATGCTAGTTTAGCTAAGCGTAGGTAGATTGGGTTATTTGTAAATATTTGCATATGTAATTTTATCCTAAGTTTAAGGATGGGATTAAAAAATGCAGATATGTGCGCTATGGATAAAGTTATTTATATGTTTACATTTTCCCTTATCCTAATATCAAAAATAAAATATTAAAGTGCAACATAACAAAGTTCTTTATCGTATTGAGGTTAAAGTACACTCCACTTAGCACCCCTAGGATCCACTCCTACACTTCATCCATGACCTTTATCAGTTTTCGCCCCCCCCCCCCCCCTCTCCATTATGTCTTTATCGCGGGGGGGGGGATCCAAAAAGTAGCTTCTCCTGCTGGCCCCCATCCCTTACATGTCACCGTCTGGTGATTTCACACCCCCCTCACTAAAACCATTAACCGCCAGCTACCCCCTCTGGAAACCACTTTACCTCATCTGTTCTACCATGCCCCACCACTTTTTTTCCACCAATCTCTGCCCACTGCATGGAATAGCTGTTGGCCTATTAAATGTGTTCTCGACCAAAATGATTGTTCTTCATTTAATACAATTTCTCCTAGGTAACCGTTTAGCCTAACAGTCCCACACCATCTTCAATGGGACATTCATTGCAACATTTAAAAGCTCATGCACCTATCGTTCTCATCCCTTTTTCACTTCTATTTTCTATTATTAACATTTTCGCATAGCAGTCACTCCCAAAGAAATTTTGCAACCAGAGAAAGACAGAAAAAATGATAGTTCCCTTTCATATTCACTAGACAGTCCATTCTTCTACTGTCCTCGGTAAGCCTCCTCTACAAATTCATCCTGTTCAGAGATTTTTTATAGTCATTCCTCCTAAGACTAAGACTTAAGATAAGTCCATTAATCCTTTAATTCCCCCTTCTGTAGATTTAGATCATATACCTTTAGCTGATATGGATTACAGGATAAATGAAGCCCAATGTGACTGTGATTTTCTAGAATTATATTGATGGTTAGAAGATAAACACACAGAAAAAACCAATGAAATTAGGCTCTGGGAGTCCAAAATCCCCCATTATATTTGACATTCCATCCCTAAAATTTACCAAAATATGTCAAGCATGTTATGTCCCTGCCCAAAGAGCCATTATTACCCCTACAGGTGGCATTCTTTTCACCATTACAGCCCAATCCATTGACCAAATGATGTTGGCCCCCACTATGGAAAATGTTACTTCTTTCTCCCTAGAAGCCCTCACCCAATTTTATCAAAAGCTTGACTTTGCCACCATAGCCATAATTGTTGAGATTTTCTTTCCAGAGAATGCCCAATTACCCAAAAAGAATCCTCCATATCCTTCTTCTATTTTCCCTAATCAGGCCAAGCAGATTATTTCCATGATTTGTTACATTTTAGGCTATTATTCTGATCAGTGGGTAGATGAGCCCATTTTAGGATTCCTCTCCATATTTTCCATAGACAATAAGCCCTCCTTGGTGTTTAGCTTCAGTCAATTCTTGGCTAATAGTATCCATGAACAATTCATAAAATTTCCTACAGAACAGATGTTCAATTACACCTCTATTTTGATTTCTATGTTCCTATATTATCAGGCAGATAAATTTAGTGTTGCATTGTAGAAGCTTGATGATGCAGGAAACCAGTATCTAGAAATATTTTAGACCTCATTGGTCATGAGAGAACAACAAGAATTCAACTACAAGCTGTTTATTTAAGATTTTTGTCATCCAACCATGAACATTCTGAACAGTGCAGTACAACCCAGAATTAGTGAGGAAATCAAGAGAAGTTTACATTTGTCAGACCAAGAAAAGACCGGGAATTGGTATTTATACCAAAATTACACAGAAATTAGGGTATATGGTTGTGAATTTGCCCCCTATAAACTCCTAAAATACCTCCCAATGAGGATTTTTTCCTTAGAGTACCTTAGGCAGATGTTGAATTTGGATGACATCCATTTTGTAGTGGCCAAGAAGAAGGCACAATTCAGGATAAAGAAATAGGTGGGCCCATTTTTGTGCAACACAAGGACAACAAGTGAAGAGGTAGATAAAATGCTTAAAGAAATGAAGTTCAATCTAAGATTTACATGGTCTTATCACCCCTATGGAATTATTTCAAAGCTCAAAGTGGAGAACAAGAACGCTCCTTACATTCATACTTCAAGGCCAGACATATAGCAGTATGCAAATCAGATGGAGTGGACAAAAAATACCTTGTAGGAAGTTGAAGAAAAACTTGTTTGTACTTCTAGTTTGTAGACTCCTATTCCTCAAGAAAAATCAAACAAAAGACAGATGGAGGAAGGATCATCATCTACAAATGGGAGTGAAGATAAAGAATTTAGAATCAGCTATAGGAAGAGAGAAAAGGTAACTCCCAGAGTAGAATTGGACAAAGAAACTGAAGATCAAGCAACCATCATCATCACAGATTCACCACCTGCAACTACCAAATTCACAACATCTCCTAGTGAACCTTCATCTTCACAGGGTCATATGGAAATTGAGCTAGAATCATTAAATTTTCCAAACAAAAAAGGAGAAGATAGTTTTTGATCAATACAGGGAAATAAAGCTCAGGAATGAAATTCTAAAAAATAGCAGTTATAACCAATTCTGGAAGCAAACCTCTAGCTCATATAGTAGGTTGTTGTCAGTCTTCGATACAGAGCATGGAAAAATTCAAATGGCCTCTCTTGAGGCCCAAATTCCACAACCAAAATCAGCAATAGATTACAAAAGCACCACCCTTGAGTTCAGCGCAAAGGACAAACATTCCATTTATCAAATGGATATGAAAAATAAAACTAGTGAAATGATATCCTCCAATTTTACTAACACTACTATGTCACTTTCCAAATTACAAGTTTCTTTTGCAAATGTCCAGTTACAGTTGAAAATGGAGAAAGTGTCCTCCTTGGCAAAGGATAACAAGATCAAGTATTTGGAAGACTTGGTGATTAAAATAGGGTACGAACCTAAAGATGTCAATGCTGCTAATGAGATTGTTAAAAAGAAGAACATGGACATTGTAGCCTTAAGAAAGTAGCTCAAGTTGCTAGCCACAGAGGATCCAATGACCAAGGATATTGAAGAAAGTGAAGCAAAAAAGCCAGATATAATGAAATTGGTCATAGATCAGAATATATAGATAAGGAAAATGGAGGTAGAGATGGAGAAACTGATCAAGGAGAAAGAAGTAAGTCAAAGGATGGCCATTGTCCCCCTGGATGCCATACCTATCTCTCAAATTCCAACAATAGGGACAACTACTACAACCACTTATTCCACTGAAACTATGAGTGCTGACCAAGTAACAAAGACACTACGGAACATGTCACTCCATTCAAACGAGATTGAGACTTTGCAGGGCCAACTCAAATCTTTGTAAGTGCAAAAAGCCAAAGTTGAAGCTGCTCGAGTTATTGAAATGGAGAAAACCTAAAGACTTTTGGAGAAGATGCAAAAGATAGAGAAATACACTTCAATTGGTCAGACCTTGGCCCAAGCCAAGGAAACTATTTGGATGAATATATTAGACTCTATGAATGAGATTTGGCCTTCTATACAAATCATATTTGAGCAGAAAGAGCTGATAAATAAGGCTACAAAAACTATTGTGTAGGGAAGAGAAAAGTTGGGAGAAATTCCCATAGAAGCCTCTAACATAATCAAGTTCTTGAACTCTAAGTATAGGTATGAGCTTGAAGAAGTAGGGATCACTAATAGAATTTCCACTATTGTTTAAGTCAAGAAAGTCTTGACAAAGAGAAACCTCATTGATCAATTGGAAGAAAAAGGTGAAACCTAGGAGCTGCAAGTAAACAAGTTCACAAACAGAATTGAAGCATGTTGGCTTGAGGGGACCTGACCTAGGTTTAGCGTTAGTTAGCCAAATAAATCCCTACATTACTAGCCCTTTCGACATAAGCCCGCGGAGTGCGGACTGAAGTCTCACCCGAAGCAGTATGGGCGGATGCTGGAACCAAGTTTCCTCACCCTTGAGACGGTTGTGATGTTGGTTTATTTCAACTTTACTTGCATTCATGCAGGTCGCTTCGCACTCTATTCCACCCTTCAGTACCTTCACGATCTATTACAATCGGCTTTTATGCAGCCCTAACTAGGGGTTGAATTCCTTTCGCGCTGCTAAGACAGTGAACTACGATATCTCATAAACTACGCTAAGTATCTTACTTATCTTATTAACAAAACTTAGTTAGCTTCACGTAAATAGATGTTCTAACTTGTGTTCACTTAACCAATGCAGTTATACATATTCGTGCATCATATAAGCATTAGAAGTGAAATTCATACCCAATATAACAGATGCATAAATAGGAAATAAAGACACAGAAGTGATTGAGACTTCTCTTTATTAATACTTCTAGAGGATTACAGACTTGACTCACCTCGCGCACTCAGCTGTAGGGGTCTGCGCACTCAAATGCAGACTACTAGGCCTCTGCATACCTAGTTGTAGAGCCTCTACCTATGTTATGACCCAAAACTTAGTCTTACACTTAAGAACTATCTCACATACATCTTCATTATTCGATCTTAGATGCCATTGACTACTTAGAGCTTCGCTCTATTTATACAATTCCATGGTTCGCGGACCATGGGTAGATCTTCTACATCCAACATTACATTATCAAAATAAGGGTGGATAACCCTATGACTCTTTAATAACTACACACTCTTTTCCCATAAAATGTGGAGTATTTACATTGGAATTACAACATTTGACCAAAATTTGGGCTCTAAGCCCCAAAACCGCCCTTGGGGGATCCCGCGCCCAACAGGCCCCCAACACAAAACATCATGACTTGCCCTCAAGTCACTCTGCAGGTGCAAAGATCTTAACATGAAGACCTCGTAGCTCTGTTTGGATCACTGCAAGTTCAACAGCGCACTGAGAAGCTGCCTACTGGACTTCCTCCACGTGTTGTTTAGTGACCATTGTTGTTGAACTACTCCCCTGAATCCTCTCCTGAGTTGCTTGCAGTTGCGCGAGCTTTGCTTCAATGGAGGCTGTAATTGTATAAGCCTCGTCGATTCATGGTTGTAGGCACACTTTTAAGACTTATTCCTTATGTCGAGCGGCATCCACTTGTTCCTTGAGTGCCTTTGCCTGCTGCATCCTTACAAGCCTCTGTGTAAGGGAAACCATGTGTGTGGTCCCTTTTACCTCATCATATTTTTGTTGCAGCTTGCGCGCCTTTGTCTCTAGGTGCTCTATGTTTGGGTCCTCCTGCAGGGTGGTTAGGACCTCGAATGGCTGTTCGAACAGCTTCATGCAGTCTGTCACTGCATTTTTAGCCGCCTCCATTGATATTGTGACCATGGTGGTACGTTGTTCTCTGACCTCTAGTGGAGTTGAAGGATGAGCCTTCAACTGTAGTTCTGTGATTTGCAAGTTCAGCTTCAACTGAACCCTAGCCATCTCTGCTTTTGTGTCGCGCACCCCTGCGGCTAACTTACGGATGCACGCCTCCACCAGTTCCTCTACTTGAATGTCCAACTCTGGGACCATCTGGCAGGATTCCTCTACCACCTGCATAATCTATCTATTCTGCTCCACTGCCTCATTGTGTTGCAGGCTTAACTACTCAATGTTGTTGTGCTGCTCGCTCATTACCTGTATAGCTTGACTCTCCCTGGTTTGCAGTTTCGTAGTGACTCCATCCTACAAAAGATAAATCATCTCCTAAGGGAGCGCAACCATATTTAATTCGACCCCTTTCAAACTACTAACCATGGCCCTTTCAGCCTTTGTTTCTGTAGTGAGTGCTCCATATAGTAGCACTATCATGTTGGTCGCCCTGGCACGCAACATTTCCTCGGCAGCTGAAGTGCCAACTGCGAGGCTGGTGGATACTACACCAGCTTGTGGAGTGAAAACCTACAACTCCTGTATTTCTGTCTGAAGAGCCCCCAATACGAACAATTATTATTCCCCAAACTACTGGTAAGCCTCCCCAATGACATCCCTCATTGTTTCACTGATATCATGTAAATCCCCCTTAGTGACAGTGATTGGGTCAAATGACGTCTTTGATGCCTTTTACTTCTTTCGCGACATTGTCTACTCTCATGGTCACAGACACTTGAGTTGGGTGGATGTCATCTGCGGGTATGCGCCACCTTGTTCTATGTCCGTCTCTAGCTCGGATGAAGGTGACTTTTGTCCTTTGCGCTTTTCTTCACCTGCTTTTTGCTACTATTCCACCAAAGTCATAGCATCACGCGCTGCCTGGGCCTTAGCCATTGTTTGTTCTTTCCTGTGCTTTTCTACCAGCTATGCCATCTGAAGTTTTGCCTCTTCCTTCTTGTGTTGCATGGTGGACTTCTCCGCTTCCACCATGGAGCCAGCTAGAGCATGCCACTCTGGTAGCCAAGACTCAATCACTGCAAATATCACATCATCAGTTGCCAAATATGGTAAATCATGCCACGTCTTCATAGGGACCTTCTGCGCTGGAAATCTACTTTGAACTCTGCAAAGATCTACAAACTGTTGTAGATTGTGGGTGATAACCACAACTTATGATTGATCCCCATCCTGATATTCATATCCATGAGCACCCAAAATATCTTGCTCCCTCTGATCCATTGCGCATCCCTGGTCGCCCATAGCGAAGCATACTTCACTGCCTCTAGAAGGTCCTATGAGACTGAAGGGAACTGGCTATCTTCAGGCAACTCCCGTGCCACCAGTACTATCAACAATAGGAGCCATGCGTAATGAAATGTTTTTTCCCTGCTCCTGTGCCTCGCAGCAGTTCGCAAGGAACTTGCCGCATAGATAGTTTGCCCAGTTGAACTGGACCCCTTCTGCGCATTGGGCCATTAGTGCAACCACTAGCGCAGGCACCTCATTCGCATGGAACTTCCACATCACCTCCCCTGCCAATATTTATGTTGTGACCTTGACTGTAGGGTTGTTGATGCTAGAGATGGAATACCCTCGCTTCTTCTCCAGCTTAAACTTCTTTTTCATTGTCTCCGCGAGGGCCAAGTTGCCACCTTTTCCCTCTAAAATTTTTGCTGGATCCTCCCTTGAGCAAGGGAGACATGTAATATGGTGAATTAGATAGTCTGTGATGGGGATGGGTGCCTCCAACCACAAGCACCCATCTTGCACCACGCAGAGCAGTTGCTTGATGACGAAAATGATCACTGGGGAGCAGTGGTAATGTGGCACCCAGAGCAGGTTTAGCAACCCTGTTTTCTCCATACCTCTGAGCCATTTCTGCGGCTCTAATTGGATTGTTCTGGTAGTCATGTTAATGCTCTGGTGCATTAGCTTCGTAGTCACTAAATGAGGGAACTTCTCACGGTCAATGAGGTCCTAATCTTCATATTTCAACACAGGAACCCATACCAAGTGCGCTCCCTCAAAAATAATATCATCTGGGAGCAATGAAGTTTGTAGAGATCTCTTGCTCTCATCTATATCATTCGGCACATTGGCTTTACCCTTTCATGGAGGAACATATTTAGGTAACCATGTAATAGGATCCGCACCATGGGTTTCAACATCCATCTCTACATCCTCCTCCTCCACTAGGATTTCTTCAAACTCTTCCTCCTCATTGGCCTCCAGATTAATGGCCTTCCCCTTTTCCTGCAATGTGAGCTTGGTCCTCAGTGGATTTCGGGGCAAGACATGCATTGGTATCATGGCCTGCTTATCCTTCTCAGGTCTCGGTGTTCACAGTGATTTAGGGACCTCAACGATTATTTTGGTGTTCTTTGGGGCTTCCACTTCTGCAATTTCCTGCGCAACTTCCTCGGCTGTCACTACTCCTATTTCCATGGCTTCTTTGGGTGTTGAAATCAGTCTAGTTAGAAGGTCTTGCATCTCCTTTGGAAATGTTTCAAACACTAAACTCTCTCTCAAATCCTCAAAGTTCGACAGGTCCATACACACTTAATAGCACAACAACTCAGTTCTCAAATTGCCAAGTGTTGTTTGCGGGACAACCACTTGTAATTTATAGTTCCTTTTGAATTTGAATTCGACTGTTGCCCCCACATTTGATCCATTAATGCTAGATTGGAGGAAATTTTTCAAGAATCTAGCCCATAAATTTTGCCTTAAATGCTTGTCGCCCACTCCATTTGGCCTTAAACCAAGCATCAAATCATAAATAGTGACTTTAATGGTCACTTTCCAGCAGACCTGCACATCAATGCAACTATCCTCGCATTGTCACGGACCCTGTGACACTTCACTACTTCACGCAGTCCTGACATCACGCAGCTCCCAAGCAGTGTAGTTTATAGTCTCGCGCCTCCTTGCAGCTGCCTGGAGTGCTAAGACTATGCCACTTTCACATAGTCACATTGTCAGATCACCGGTGTATGGCTTCAATCAGCTGCCATTCACCTTTCTTGAGAAGGGTTATCCATTCAAATTTACCAACTATACCATGCCTCTGTCGGTAATCTCCTTAATAATATACAACCCCAGCCAATGCATTCTGAATTTCGCTGGAAATTTATCATACTTACTATCATACAACAGTACCAAATCATTCACCTTAAAGGTGTGCAACTTAATATGTTGATTGTGCCATGCCTTTTCAAGCTGCTTTTGGACCTATTGGTGAAATCCAGCCAAAAATCATTCTTCTTCCATCTCATCCAACTGTGTGAGCCTCTCTTCCAGGGCTCCACGATCGCGTCATACCTATGAGCACTGCTATGCGTAGACTAGGCATGATGTATTCCATAAGCATTACAGCTTCCACTCCATAGACAAGCCTAAAAAGTGTATTTTCTATTAGTTTCTTGCATGTCATTCGATAAGCTCATAACATTGTAGGGATGCATAGGTCCCAATCACTTTGCTGCACATTGCATACCTTGGTCAGTGCGTTTTCAAGCACTTTGTTGAATGCCTCCACTGTCCATCTAGCCTGTGGGTGATAAGGTGTACTCTTTTGATGATACACCTAAAATTCCTCTATTAGTGTGCTGATCATCTCGTTCAGGAAGTGTGTACTGCGATCACTCATCAAGATCTTCAGACATCCAAATCACGTTAGTACATGTTCAAATAGAAACTTCGTAGCAGTCGTGCCTATGCAATCCTTCAATGGATGTGATTCTACCCAATGGGTCAAGTACTTCATGATAGTGAAAATATACCTTGCACCTATCTTTTCTTGAGGTTTGATGGGTCCTACAAAATCTATTTCCCACTTTTTGAAAGGTTGCAATTTCATTTGTGGATTCAAAGGAATTTAATCCCTTCGCGATGGCCTACCCATTCTTTGACATACATCACATGCCCTGCAATGTGCTTTTGAATCTTGATGTTGGCCACCACAAACCTGTGCGTAGAATCTTCTGTGTGGTTGCTCTTCCTGTATAATGTCCTCCCAACATTAAGATCCACCTGTAAATTTGTCCCCTCAACACATGATTATTGCCCAGGTATTTTAGCGTGGAGTACATGTGCATCTACTCAAGTTGGGGCTTTTCTCCATAGGCCTGTGTCCACATGGCTAGATGAAATGGTATTTGTCATGACCCAGACTCTTGCATTTCAGGGACCATACTTCCTCATGTACTTCTGGTCGAACCATCCTATCCTACTTCAGGCTTTTCATCTCAAGGCACAGATTCTTCAGCTACATGTGGATCTACTGAACTCCTAGATTAGGATCTTGCATCGAGGTCTCATGCAGTCTCATGGAAATCTCCAAGGCTTATTCTTAAGTTGTTATTTTCTACTGCGATAGCATACTCCTTAAGTGTGGTAGTAGCGAAGCTACAAACCACTCACGATGTTGTCCATCTGTCAGATTCATATTTTCTTCACAAATCATACATTTTAGCCTCTGATCTAATTCCCAAGGCATCTCACCTAGTAGCATCATGATTTATTTGAATCCAATAATCGATTGTGCTTCAGATTTAGGTATGCTAAATTCCCTATTCAGTGCTACTTCGATGTCTGCTACTCTTGCATTTGGATTATCGTTGGAGTACTTAATATACCAAGTCAGCGCATGATCTTGCAAGGAACTAACCAGTGTTTCTTTCTTTATATGGTCATTTGTAATGCCTTGAGATTCCCATACAGCCTTCACTACGAACCAGAATTGGTCTGGGTCCTCATTTCCAAAGCCTTTGAACAAAGGAAACTTCACTATGTTCGCCATACTGAATCACGGTGGTGGTGGGGGTGGTAGAGGTGAAGATGGAGGTGATGGTGGTGAAGCTAGTGGTGGTGTGGGTGGAGGTGGGATTCATGGAATTATTTTTCTTATCAGATGAATAACACTTCATGGAGAGACCTTCATGAGCTCTTCCTCATCCCCTCATGGAGGTGAAATCAAGGGGATATTTTCTAGACCCTTATTTCCTTCGTTCCTGTAAACCTTTCCACTTTGTGTATCCCCTAACATCAAGGAAACTGCATAACCTGCTTTTCGCACAACAACATTTTAATCCAAGTATTCAAAGACTTTACATACTTACCTCGTAGTCCTTTAAGAAGCATCGCTCTGCCTCGTTGTAGCTAACTGAGGTGTCAACTACAAACTCAGTAACAAATCTTCCTATAGTATGATAGAGCCAATGATCGATGATGCACGATCTTATCCTCTAATGCTTCCAACCTTTACACTAGCTCTGGGGTCCACACAATAAGACTTTCAAGTTTCCACATTCTTTGGCTATCTACTAGCTTCATAATCCACTCGTATAGCTCAGTAGGGAAGGACGCGAAAAATATTTCGTGGATCTCCATATATAGGTAGCTATCAACCACTGTTCTTTTGAGTCATGGGTTTCTATTTTCCTGTACTGCGAACTTGTGAATTCTTCTGTCCAACCATCCTTCAATTTCTTTCTTAGTTGGATTCCAGTGATACGACATCACACATCTCTCATGCATATTCTGGTTCCGGAAATGGAACCATTTGTTGGCTTGAGGGGGCCTAACCCAGGTTCAACATTAGTTAGCCAAATAAATCCCTACACTATTGGCCCTTTCGGTATTAGCCCACGGAGCACAGACTGATATCTCACCTAAAGCAGTATGGGGGGATGCTAGAATCAAGTTTCGGCACCCTCGAGATGGTTGTGATGTCGATTTATTCCAACTATACATGCCTTCGCACAGGTTGCTTCGCGCTCTGTTCCACCCTTCAGTACCTTCGCGAGCTGTTACATTTGGCTTTCGCGTAGCCTAAACTAGGGGCTAAAGTCCTTTTATGTTGCTAAGGCAGTGAATTGCGATATCTCCTAAACTACGCTAAGTATCTTACTTATCTTATTAACAAAACTTAGTTAGCTTTGTGTAAATAGATGTTCTAACTTGTGTTCACTTAACCAATACAGCTATACACATTCACGCATTATATAAGTATTAGAAGTGAAATTCATACCCAATATAATAGATGCATAAACAAAAAAAAAAGACGTAGAAATGATAGAAACTTCTCTTTATTACTACTTCCAGAGGATTACAAACTCGACTTGCCCTATGCAATCAGCTGTAGGGGTCTGCGCACTTAGCTATGGACTATCAGGCCTTTGCGCACTCAATTACATAGCCTTTACCTATGCTACGACCCAAAACTTAGTCTTACACTTCAAAACTATCTCGCACACATCTTCATTATTCGATCTTAGATGCCTTTGACTACTTAGAGCTTCGCTCTATTTATACAATTCCATGGTCTACGAACCATGGGTAGATCTTCTATAGCTGACATTACATTATCAAATTAAGGGTAGACAACCCTATGACTCTTTAACAACTATGTGCTCCACGCCCACAAAATGCGGAGTCTTTACATTCGAATTACAACATTGGACCAAAATATGGTCTCTAAGCCCCAAAATTTCCCTTGGGGGATCCCGCGCCCAACAAAGCATTAATCCAAAAGGGACTGCCCATCATTTATGTTATAAATCAAAAATTAATCACTCAGGAAGATTATATCCTTAAGATTAAAGAAGTGGCTAGAAGAAGCATCAAGTTCAGTGGAATTAAGTGAAGCATGATAGCAAAAGTGTTTCTGGAAACTATGTCAAACGATTTCCATGTTTAGAATGAGGTAAAACACATTTTTACCGTGAAGCCAAATTTACCAAATACATAGAGGTAGATGAAATTTACCTCAGGGTAACAAATTTGATAGTACCAGAAGAAAACAGATGGGAAGAATTGGTTGATTTACTAGATTGAAGGGTAATTCAGCTACAGTCAAAACAATTGCCAACACAGTAGCCAGCACAATGGTTAGTTCAACAACGCATCACTGTTTGGGGTTGACTCAACAACTGAAACCATCAAAACAGGGCCACCTTCCTTTTCAATGGCGTATGTGGCCTATTCTTATTCCAAGATTAGATGATTTTGTTTGTAATTAGGATAATAATACATTGTCAGTTTGACAATGATTTTTGTAAAGGATTTTTTGTAATTTTCATTATAAATAATTCACTATTTAAAGTATTAAGGGTTGATTTCCGAATGTAATTTCATTTTGCATCTTGTAATTTTCAAAGTACTAAAGCATCAATAATACATGGACCTTTCATAGGATTCATGTGGTGTACTAAATGGTGATCTATATCTTCTGTCTATTTGTTTAAACATTGTTTTTCCTTTCTCTGTTCTTCTAATTTTCTAAATTAATCAACATAAACTGTGATAAATAGGATTTGTTACTAAGAACACTTGATTTTGGATGTTGATAATTTTAATGTTTTCCACTGAAGTCATATCAAGGAATTATTAATTTCTCCCTAGTTTCCATTGAACCTTACATTTATGTTATTCTGAAATTCTTTTAATTTATGAAAAGACCCACTTAGTGCAACCTAGCTTGCCCTGTGAGAACTCCTCTAAAAATTGATGCAAAACTCCAGTTTAATTCATAGACTCCATGGCCCAATGGAATTATAACACTCAAATCAACCAAAACCTTTCAAACAAAACAAACAAGTACAATCATAACTAGCCTAATATTCACATAAAACAAAGCTAAATTAAACGAAGATATCCCTCTCTCAAGCTGGTAGGGCTAGATCCCAGCTTCCAAAGTGGTTTTGATGTTGTCCTATGTGTTTACGCCCTCAACCTAAAAAATACAGAATGACAATATCTCCGATGTGGAATCTTTAGTGGGTAAGTTCTTCCACTTGATGAGATACTCTAAAATTGATCAATTTCGTAGCTATCAATTTCTTGTTTTTGTGACTGCTTCCGGTTCCAATATGATGCTTTCTTCCTCGTCAAGTTCTGGAAATATTGTTTGAACTAGGATCTTCTCACCTATAACCTTCTTTAAGCATGAAACATGGAAATCTGGGTGCACCAGGGAAGATGCAGGAATATCCAATTTGCATGTCATAGTACCAATATTTTGTAACACCTTGTACAGACCATTTATTATCATTCTTAGCTTGCTTGAGGGAAATTTGTTTGTATGGTTGTAGTCGTAGAAATTCCCAGTCACCTACATCAAAACTTCTTTCAGTGTGATGTTGATCTGCCTATCGTTTCATTCTATTATGTGCCAAAGTGAGGTTATCCTTTAACAATTTGAGAACTTGTTGTTGATGCTCAATGTGATCTTTTACTACTTGAACTTTAGAATTTTCTTTTAAATATGATGTGATGGATGGTTGACGATGTCCATAAAGTGCCATAAATGGGGTCATTTTTGCTGCAGTATGGAAGGAAGTGTTATGCCACCATTTAGCCAGAGGAAACCACTTGACCCATTATGTCTGCTTATTAGAAACAAAGCAACGAAGATATCCTTCCAAACACTTTTTCACTATCTCAGTTTGCCCATCATATTGAGGATGATAAGATGAGCTATGAGCTAACTGAGTACCCAAATATTCCACCTCTTGTACCCCAAAGAAACATTTGGAGCATTTTGCATATAATTGTTTCTCCTCCAATTGTTTGAGCACCCCATCAACATGTTGAACATGATCTTTCCAAGACTTGTTGTAGATTAGTATATCATCAAAAAATACTAACACAACTTTTCTAAGGATAGTTTTGAAAATGGAATTAATCAAACCTTGAAATGTATAAGGTGCATTGGTAAGGCCAAAAGGCATGACAAAAAATTCATAATGACCCTCATGAGTTCTAAATGTTGTTTTTGGAATGTCTTTAGTCTTCATTCTGATTTGATGATATCCTGAATGAAGATCCAACTTGGTGAAGTAAATTGTTCCATGTAATTCATCCAATAATTCATCAATGATAGGAATGGAAAATTTATCTTTAATAATAAGCTTGTTGAGCTTCCTATAATCTGGACACATGCACCATGATCCATCCTTCTTGTGTACCAATACCACTCGAGCAGAGAAAGAACTTTAGCTAGGTTGAATTATACCAACCTCTAACATTTCTACAACCCTACATTCAATTTCACTCTTTTGGGAATATGGATATCTATAAGGCCTAATGTTTGGGGGAACACTTCCTAGAATCAAATGAATAGCATGATCATGATCACGAATAGGTGGGATGCATTTGGGAGTCTCAAATACCTTGGAATGATTGTCCAAAATGTTTTAGAGATCTGGAGAAATAGATTATTTCGATGTGGGAACCTCTAGTGAACATAATTGTGCAATGATGCCCTATTGTTCTTTCTTTAGAAGCTTTGTCATGTTGTTAGATCTGATTATCTTTCATGGTTTCCCTGTGATACCCCTTAATTAAAATTCCTTTCCTTCCCAAAAAAAATTCAACAAAAGCTCTTTAAAATTAAAAGCTATCATACCCAAATATTGTAGCCATTGGACTCCTAGTACAACATCTGCACCACCCATTAGAATGCAAAGCATTGGACTCTTCAAGACATATTCTCCCATGGATAACTTGATATTATGGCACTTTCCAGAGAAATTTATGGTTCCTCCATTTGCAACCATTACTTGATACTCTGGTGCTAGATATAGGAAGAAATTCAATTCCTTATCTATCTTATAATGAATAAAATTATGGGTATTAATATGACGATCGCGATTAGGAGGAGACTGCGAACAGAGGACGAGGACGAAGAGCTAGGGTTTCAGGTTTCTGAGCTCCATGGAGGTGTGCAAAGGGGGGAGTTCCACTCCCTCCTATAGGTAGGAAATGGCCAGCTGAGGTAAGAAACCAGTAGAATATGTCAAAGGTCCTTCAGGAGAAGGGAAAAGGAACATGGAAGAGGATCAAGATTTAACCAAACCAAGGGAGGAAAACAGAACAAAAGATAATGAGGAAGAAGACAAGAAACAGGGAGCAAAAAACAAGGTGCAAAAGGGGCCATGTAAACGCAAGGTTAAGGTCACTCCCAGAGTAGTTTTAAATGATCCTGCTCTACAGGTGCATAGGGACCACATGCGGACCTATGCTATCATTTGTAAATTCATGGGATTATGGCCCACTAGAAAGGCATTACAAGCATGGATTAAATACCATTGGAAACCAAAAGGAAGCATAGACCTACATCTTGGGTCAAAGGCTTTCTCCACTGTGGTCTTTACAAATATTGAAGACAAAGATAGGGTGTTTGAAGGAGGACCCTACTTCTACATTGCAGCAGGCCTCTACATGCGCTCGTGGATGAGGAATTTTGTCCCAGAGCGAGAGACTTTCACTTCGGTCCCAATCTGGGTAAGACTCTACTCCCTACCTCTTGATTACTAGCAAACAAAATCATTATCTACCATAGGAAATAAACTAGGGAGTTTTGTCAAAGCCTCTGAGGCCACCAAAAGGGGAAAATACACTTCCTTCGTATGAATATGTGTGGAGATGGATCTCTCTAGAGCTCTACCGGATGAGTTCATATTCAAAGTTTTTGATGAAGAATGGGTGTAAATAGTAGATTATGAACATATTCCCTTCAGATGTCATAGGCGCATGAGCATGGCCACTTATTGAGAGATTTCCCTCTCAGTAAAACAGAGAATAGAAGTAAAGCAACCACAATGAAAGATACTGACAAATTTCACAAAGTGGGATATAGAGGAAAAGGGGGCAAAAGGGGGCAAAAGAAATAGCAAACAGGAGGCAACAGGCTAGTCTGGATAGGTTCCAAGCTCTCGAAGAAGAGGAAGAGATAAAAAAAGTATATTAGGTAATGGAAGGAAGCCCAAGGGAGAAGGAGAAAGAAGAAGATAGGGAACAAACATAGGATAGCAATAAATAGAAAGAGACTATGCTGAGTGATGGAGAACTTGAGATGGACCAAGAAATGACCCAAAGTAAGATGGAAATGGAGGATCATGAACTGCATGAGATTCTTGATAGAGAACACCTAGATCTAGAAGGGTTCTTGAAACAGGGAACCATGGGAGGGGTTGACTTATTACCTCAAGAAGAGTTCAACAGAGTACAACAACTGTTCCTACGGAAAACGCAAGCTAAAGGGTTGGAAGGGCAAAGAAACAATGAAAGGCAGGGCAATGAAGGTGCAAAAACTATGAAAACCACACCAGGATTAGCTCCTAGAAACCCAGGAAAGAAAAGAGGCAGAAAAAAGAAAAATGAGCTATTTATGGAATGTGGAAAGCTAATGATAGATTCAGGTAAGATGAAAGACCTAACTAGTTACTCCTTTACAAATATTTAATAATGAAGTTCACATCTTGGAATATCAGAGGTCTAGGTAGTAAAAGAAAACAAAGAATACTTAGCAATAGAATGAAACAAGAAGCTCTGGATATGATCTTTATCCAGGAAACTAAATGTTCCATTCAAAAAATAAAAGAAATTCACAGCAAATGGCTCAATAGATTTGAGTTTCTAGAAGTTAAAGAAGATAAGAAAGGAGGAGGCATACTCACTCTTTGGAACCCCCAAAAGCTTCGCATAATAGATGTTGAGGCATCTAGGAATTATTTATCAGTGGTTATTCAACCCGTGGGAGATAGGGAGACTTATATGATCACAAATGTTTATGGCCTTCAAAGAATGGATGATAAACTCAGGTTTATAGATTCTCTTGTGGATCTAAGAGATAGACATGTAGGAGTACCATGGATCATGGGTGGGGACTTCAACATGATCAAATCACTTTCGAATAAAAAAGGAGGAACCAAAACTTTAAGCAAAGACTCCATAGCTTTTCAAACTTTTATAGATAATATGAAGCTAGTTGACACTGATATGAGTAATGGCCTCTTTACTTGGAACAATAAAAGAGGAGGAGAGTCTCAAGTAGCCTCAAAGTTAGACAGATTCATAATCTCAAAGGACCTTATGCTCACCGACAAGGAAATGACAGCAATAATTCTCCCCTTTGGAGGCTCGGACTATTGGCCTGTACAACTTGAGGTTCATGGCATTGGTACCCCCTAGAACAGACCTTTTAGATTTGAGAACATCTAGCTCACCCACCTAGATTTCATCAGCAACATTGCAAAATGGTAGACATAAGATCTACATATTCAGGGTAAAAGAATTTTTATGCTACACAAAAGACTAAAGCACATCAAGCTCAGACTTAAAGACTGGAACAAGAATGTATTTGGCAATATTTTTGAAGCAAAAAAAGTTGTTGAAGGCAAAATGCAGGCACTCAATCATGCCCTTATCATGGATGGCTTTGATAAAGTCAGAAATGATCAAGTTACCAAGCATCATCAAGACTAGGAGAATTTATGTAAACAAGAGGAAATATTTTGGAGACAAAAATCTAGAGTTCAATGGTTAAAAGAAGGGGAGCGAAACACCAAATTTTTCCACAGATCCACCATGGCGAATAGATCTCATAATAGGATCTCTTCGATCAAGGATGAGGGAGGTCATCTCCTTAATTCCCATGAAGATATAGAAGCTACGTTAGTCCAGCACTTTCGAGGTATAACAAAGGAAACCATTTCAGACAGAGACCATTCTATCAGGGACTCAACAAGGCATATACCTAGGCTTGTAACAAGAGAGGATAACTTCAATATTAATAGGCTAGTGACTGAAGAGGAGGTTAGTGAGGTCATAAAAGAAATGCATAATGGTAAAGTGCCAGGCCTTGATGGTTTCAATGTGGATTTCTTCAAAGCTTGCTGGAACATTGTTAAACAAGATATTCTGAATGTGGTGGAGGATTTCGGAATGAATAGAACCATTTTGAAGGTTCTCAATACTTCCTTCATCTCCTTGATCCCCAAACAGGACAATGCTCAGACTCCAGATAGGTTTAGACCCATAGCTTTATGCAATGTGGTGTACAAGATAATATCCAAGGTTGTTGCCAACAGACTCAAACCATTTCTTCCTACTCTAGTTTCTATGGAGCAATTTGGTTATGTGGAGGGTAGACAAATTCTTAGTAACATCATTTAAGTGCATGAGGTGGTGCACTCATTGTTAAGCAACAAGAAGGCTTGAATGATCATGCAATTGGACATAGCCAAATCTTACGATAATTTGAATTGGACCTATATCAAGAAGGTCCTTATAGCTTTTGGGTTTGATCATAACTAGGTAAGATGGGTCATGGCCCTGGTGACTTCTTCTAGCGTTTCAATTTTGGTTAATGGTTCTCCTTCCAAGACTTTTACTCCTTCAAGAGGCCTCAGGCAAGGAGATCCACTCTCTCCCTTTCTCTTTATCCTCATGATGGAAGGACTTGGTCGGCCAATCAAGCATGTGAAAGAAGTTGGCAACATCAAGGGGCTCCAACTTTCTAAGACAGGACAGGCTTTGACCCATCAACAATTTGTTGATGACACCATGCTACAGGGAATCCCCATGGTCAAAGAAGCTCTAGCTTATGAACAAATCCTGTGTGACTTTGCCATGGCTACATGTATGGAAGTTAATCTCTCCAAATCTAAGATTTTTTTTCTTTAATACCAATTGCTATTCAAAGAAATATCTCCAGAATTCTGGGCTTTCAAAGGGATATCCTTCCCTCCAAATACTTGGGATTTACTCTAACTGATAAACCTTTACACAAGATCATTTGGGAGACGGTGATTAATAAGATGCAAGATAAAATTAGGAAATGGACTATTAGATCTTTAAACTTGGCTGGCCGGTTAGTGCTTACCAGAGTTGTTCTTCAATGTATCCCCATTTTCATGCTATCAGCCCTTCCAGTGCCAAAAGGAATTTTGCAACAATTTAGAACCATTCAAAGAGACTTTCTTTGGGGTAAGGGGGAGCAGAGAAAGAAATGGGCCTTGGTAGCCTGGGATAAGATTTGCAAACCTAAAAACCATGGGGGTCTTGGATTGGATGATCCGGAAGTACTAAGCAAAGTTTTAGGGGCCAAATTATGGTGGCGTTGGGTAAAACATCCAAAAGCTCAGTGGGCTAGTATCTGGAAAGAAAAATATGCTAGCACTTGGCAAGATAATGTTCACATGATGATGAATGGCATCATAAAAGGCTCACATATCTGGAATAAGGCCTAGGAGAATAGAGGCTTAATACAAAAAAAAAATAGCTTTTGGGGAATCAGAGAGGGAGATCTTGCTTTGTTTTGGGAGGATAAATGGCAAGAAGAACCTACACTATTAAGAGAGGACTTTCTAGACCTCAAGAAAGAAACTAATGCAAAAGGGTTATTTAGGTTAAAATATTTTTGGGATAAAACCAATAGTGAAGGAAAATGGAAAACCTGGAAGAATATAGATTACAGGGATGATTGCCCCTTGAAAGTAGAAGTTGAGGCACTTCTAAAAATGTTGGACCAAAGGAAAATTTTAGTGATAGGGGGCCATGACCAACTTAGATGGGGCAACAATAATGAAGGTACCTTCAATCTTAATGAGGCAAAATGAAAACTCCTTGAGTTGGACTTCAATGTACTGGATAGGGTTTGGCAGAACCTATGGAGGCATCAAGGATGGATGAAGATCAAGCTCTTCATGTGGCTGGTTCATCATAAGAAAATTCTGACTTGGGAAAACATTCAGAAGAGGGGAGTTCTGGGTCCTTCCAGATGCCAGCTCTGTGAGGCCCAAGAGGAAACAATGGAGCACCTTCTCAATAGTTTTATTTTCACCTCCAGTTTGTGGGATACTTTTTCCACTATTTTTAGACAGACAGAGAGGGACAAAGGAAGCATTATCAACACCCTAAATAACTAGAGATGTAGCTTCTCTAATTATGAATTTCTTTGCTCAGCTTGGACTTTAACACCAAGCTTCATAATATGGAATCTCTAGAAGGAAAGGAACAATAGAATCTTCAAAAATGTAAAAAGTTCCTCCCAACGCATTTTTGAGCAGATCTTAAGACAGCTTAAGAAGACGGTAGGTATTATTGTGAGAACTGCCCCAAAGAATCCACCTTTAGAAGCGGAAATGCGGATACTTCTTTAGTTGGGTATGCAGGGGCTTATACCACGGGGCTTGGATAGGAAGGTAATGACACAGGACACTGAGCAGGATTACTAGCATCCCCCCCACAGGGTTTTTTGAAATAAAACATTGATGGGGCCTCAAAAGGAAACCTGGGTATTGATGGCTTTGGAGGGGTGTTAAGGGATGAAAATGGTTGCATCCTTTTTATTTTCCATTTCCAATTTGGAAGAGCCATGAATAATATGGAAAAATTAATGGCTCTTGAGCATTTTTTAGAATTCCTAAAGCAGAATAATCTCCAGAATAGTTGAAGCTGATTTTGAGTTAATCATTAACTTGGTCAAGAGAATCAGCTATGGCATGGAGCTAGAAAAAGTCTCAAAACACTGGAGGTTGCTTAAGGCCTTTCAACAAATTCAGCTTCACCTCTTGGGCTTACGTACCATGAGTTTTACCCATGTGCTAAGGACGACAAATAAATTGGCGGACATCCTGGCCAATCAAGCAGTGATTTGCACCAAAGGCAAGGTCAAGATGAGTTGGCAAGAGATGCCTTAGAATAGATTAAAGGCGCTATGTCAAGATCAGACGGATGAGGATAGAATGGTGTTATGCAACAGAGCCACAGAGATGGGATCTAATTGATTTGGTCTACTGATGAAGTGTTTCGATTTATTTATGAAGTGTTATTTTCGAAGTGAGGTCATTTTTGGGATGCAGGTCACTGTCGGTCTCCTCAACCCTGGCAAGAACAAAATTAGAAGCCCTTGGGGGAGTTTACTTGGTAGATGTTGTTTCTTGGATAAAAGGCTGGACGGAGGAATTTTCAGCTTCCTTTGGTTCAGTTTCCCGAGGAGATGGGTTGGTGCGAGGGCTCGGGTTCCTGGCCTTCTCAGCAGACTCAAAACCCCAGTTTTTCTTTCTGTGGTGGCAAAACCGCTCGTGGGATGGTTTCTAGATTATCGCAGGGTCTTCAAGCTAAAAGTAGTTTTGCGGAGTTGGGAGCGATTCCACTCACAAAGCGACACGTGGCCAAGGGATGGGAAGGAATACCACCCTCATTGCGCAGTAATTCTCTGTGCTGTTGGTGAATGCGATATGTTCCACAGCCGTTAGATAAAGCACGACAAATATACGGTCAAGATTAAGCATGCATGTTGGTGGGTCCAAGGCATTTATCACATAGACTCTAAAACTCCATTTTTTCTGTTGGTGGCGGCAATACCACTCGCAGGGTGGATTCATGTTTATCGCAGGGCCTTCAAGTTAAAAGTGGTTTTTCAGAGTTGGGAGCAATTCCACTCACAAAGAAACACGTGGCCAAGGGACAGGAAGGAATACCACCCTCTTCACATGGTAATTCTTGGTGCTCTTTGCATGTGCGATATGTTCAACAGTCGTTGGATCAAGCATGACAATTCCATGATCACGATTAAGCAAGCATGTTGGTGGGTCAAGGGTGTTTATCATGAGGTCATTCTTCGTGCTTTTAGGTCTTGCGATATTATCCTCCATCGTTGGATCAGGCGAGGAGATTCGACGATCAAGGAAAAGTATGCAGGTCTGAGTGAGCATTATCTTTTGTGCTTGTTTCGCTTCATGATGGGTATTGGTGGTTTTTGGGCAGACTATATGCTCGAGGGTTATCCCCCATCTTGAATATGGAATCCTTTTAGAATGGTCCCTATTTCCTCATCGGATCTGATTCTAATTTTAAAGTGGATGCATGTTCTCACCCCGATTTGAGCCTTGAATGTCAGATCTCTAAGGGGGGATCGAACGGTCTCAATCTTTGTTTGTATTTCATGGGTTTTGTAGTTTTGTATGTGGGTCCTTGGCTCGGCTTTTATGCCTTTTTCTCGGTGACCTAGGCCTTAAGTGGTTTGATATTTCTTTGATCCACAGTTCCTTTGGGGCTGTTGTATTTTATGTAATTTTTTTTCTGATTTAATGACATAGAAGGTACGACTCTTGCTTTAGCCAAAAAAAAAGAATAAAATTATGGGTACTACTTGAATCAATCAACACTATTACCTTTTTCTTCTTGATATGCCCTTCTATCTTGAGAGTTTGAGTTGTGGTAATTCCTATCAATGCATTACAAGATATGGTCAAATTCATTTCTTCTTTCTCTGGGATTGGTTCCTAGTGTATATCCTCTTCTTTTGACATTTCTTGTTCCTTTTCTTTCTCCTCTTCCCCATCTATGTAAATTAATTTCTTCTCAACACACTTATGACCTTTAGTGTATTTTCTATCACAATTGTAACAAAGCCTTTTTTCTCTTTTTTCTTCCAATTGTTGTGGTGTCAACCTTGTAGGTGGTTAAAGGCTAGCAGCAACAACACTTCCATATTTATAGTTGTGAGTGGTAGGATTCCTTGTTGCCATAATTTTTCTTTCCATTTTTCTTGCCAACCTGAATGCCTTCTCCAATGAATCAGGTTCCCAAAGGAAAACCTCATGTTGGATTTTATCCTTTAAAGTCCCTATGAAAACATCAATCCTACGCTCCTATGGATATTTTACCCTTATATTCAATTTTTGGAAGTCCTCAATGTGCTCCATCATTGAACCCTTTTTTTTAGATTTATCAATTAGCTAAAAAAGGTGTTTCTTTTTGTATCCTCATAATGTGATATCATTTCTTCCTTAAAAATTACCAAATTGACAATTTGTTTATGAGAGAAAAGCCATCAATACCATACAAATGGATTTGCTTCCAAATATAAAGTTGCAATGTGTACCTTTCGTGTGTTTTGCACATTATGGAGATCAAAATATTGCTACATCTATAGTATCCATGTTACGAGATCCTTGCCATCAAAATTGCTCAGATCGATCTTTAGAACATGGTGGGTATTCAATCCAACATTAGAGTCTATTAAATCATGATTAACATTTCTTTTGTTCTCATCATGAGTTTCCTTTACTGCCTTTTCGCCATTAGTAAGCATTTCTTGTATCAACTTTGTCAAATATGTCTTCAAATCTTCCATGTTTCCTTTAAGTTTTTCTTCTATACCATCCATATTAGCTTCCATGTCTTTCTTCACACCATCCATCTTAGCTTCGACACCATCCATCTTAGCTTCCACGTTTTTCTTTAAACCATCCATCTTAGCTTCTATTACTTTTTGTGAGAGTGAATTTTGTTGCACTTGGTCTCGTAATTTTGCTATATCATGTTGCATTTCTTCCTCTTCTTCATGAGTCATGCTAGATATTTCAAGTTTCTTACTAGGTGTTTCCATTTTATTTCTTTGGGGCATCAATTAATGATAATAATGCTTCACTATGCCCTTTGAATCCCTTAAAACTAATTTTTCAACCAACTTATGTAAACATTTTAAAAAAACTACACACCTTTTTTCACTTTGTAGGAGCTCGATATTGAATCTATTGTATCTCTGCAAATTAGGATCTCCAAGGTCTGAAATTGCATCCTATAGTATCCCTCTAAGTCCTCTTTCCAACCCCACAAGTCTGATCAATATTGGAATCTCGAAGGAAGAGTTATGCCAAATCTCTCACAATGACCTGAATATAGACTAGTTCAATGGAGCGAACTTGTACGAAGTACCACATGTCACTATTTTGACCATAGGACCTGAAACCAATAAACATAAAAATAAAGTCCATCTTATTTCTGTAACATTTTACGAAATTTTAATCTAAGGTTTAGAGAGATAGTTATGACGATTTTCCCCAGGTCACATGTTTAGGATGTGATTCGGGAGCCTGCAAAAACCCTAAATGTGTTGGACCATATCTCCGAAAATATAGCAAAACAAGATCTAAAAATTGGGCGCGAGCTTACTCACAATTTCGACTCAAATTCATTTTAATTTTAGAGTCTGACCTTCGTATAAAAAAAATTATAGCAAAAATTTCATGATGACATGTTTGCGATGGAATTTTGGAGCATGCAAAAACCCTAAAGTCCTCAGATCATATCTCCAAAAATCTAGCGAGACAAGATTTGACATTTAGACCCAAGGTTTAGAATGATTTCGGCTCAAATGGGTTTTTGTTTTAGCTTTTGATAATTCATAGAGAAAAATTTATAGCGCAAATTCCATGATGACCTGTTTGGAGCAGCGAAACCCTAGAATTCAAAGCTCTCATACCAAATGTTATGAAACCAACTCACAAAAAGATAGAAAATATAGATCAACGACTTAAAAATCAGCATCTTTGAGGGGGAAACCTTCTTTACATTACACAAATGAATAATTCTTGGATGATACAAATGACAAGGCCTCCTTTCTATATATAGGAGTCGAAGGGGTCCCAGTACAATCAGAGTCTACAGAACAATAATATTATAGGGGCACAACAATAACAATAGTGGGATTCTATGGGGCATAATAACAAAAACATGGGGACTATATGGGCACAATAATACAATAAGGGGGTTGCACTAATAATAATAAGGGGTTACACTAGTATTATAAGGACCTAACAGTCACCCCATCTTAAATGTTATCAAGAAGAGGTATGTCGACTCATTTCTCAATTCCAAGCTTTCAATATTATTTATGTACCAATAATGCATAATGTAGCTGCAGATGCCTTGGAAAACATAATTGCTAGGATGACACTATTAAGGAATATATTTTCTATTGAATTTTTGTATAAACCATCTATCCCAGATAACATCACTAATTTACGCATTTTTTATGATGATCAACATGTACTGCATTTCATGGCTAATGCTGACACTTCAAGGACACAACAATAGATGAGGATGAGCATGAGAAGTCTCTGCAGGACACCATCAATGGAAGCAAAGGAAACCTCATCCCTATTGGGAATGAGATCCCCCAAGGACAACTTTGGCGCTACAAGCCCATGTTTTGGGTCAAATTTTGTAATAAACTTGTAAAGATTCCTCATTTTGTGGTCGTGGAGTGCGAAGGTGTCATGAATCATAAAGGGTTTTCCACCCTTATTTTTGTAAAGTAAAGTCAGCTGTAAAAGATCTATCCATGGTCCACGGACCATGGGATTGTATAAAAAGAGTTAAGTAAGCTCTAAGTAGTTCAGGTAAGTCGTAGAGAGTCATAGCTCAGAAGTAAGAAGTCTAAGTTTCAGGTCATAGCATATGTAGAGGCTCTGTAGCTGAGTGCGTAGAGGCCTAGGGTGGAAGTCCATAGCTAAGTGTGTGGACCTTTGCAACTATGTACACAGGGTGGATAGATTCTGTAATCACATGAAAATATCAATAAAGAGAAGTATTATGTAAATTCCATCTCTTTGTTCCGATTAATGCATCTTGTCATGTTGTGTATGAATGTCATTTATAATGCTTATGTGATGCGTGAATGTATGTAATTAAGTTGGATAACTAAACGCAAGTAAGAACATCTGTTTACGTGGTGCTAAGTGGGATTACCTAATAAGATAAGTAAGACACTTAAACTAACTTAGGAATCTACACGGTACGCTACCTTAGTAGTGCGAAAGTATTTGAACTGAAGGGTAGGGCTATGCGAAGGTCAATCGTACCTTTTTGTGGAGGTACTGAAGGGCGGAATAGAGGGCTAGTCTGGTAAGCCATAGAACTAAGTTACTCGTGCAAAGGCAAGAATAGAAGGAATAAACCGACATCACGAGCACCTCACGGTGTGGAAATTTGGTTCTAGCATCCCCCATACTGCTTCAAGGGAGACTTTGGTCCATACTCCGCGGGTTGATGCCAAAAGGGCCAGTAGTGTAGGCATTTGTTTGGCTAACTAACATTGAACCTGGGTCAGGCCCCAACAAGCCAACAAATGGTTTCCCTACCGAGATAGGAATCTGCATAAGAGATGTGTGATGTCATATCACTAGAATCCAACTAAGAAAGAGATCGGAGACTGGTTGGATAGGAAGATCCATGAATTCATCGTGTAGGAGAACAGGAACCTGCAACTGACAAAGGAATAGTGGATGGATAGGTACGTATATATAGAGATCCATGGGATCTTCTTCTATTCCTTTTCGGTTGAGCTATACGAGTGGATAGAAAAGCTAGAATATAGCTAAAGAAGTTGGAGACTTTATGGTCCTATTGTTTGGACCCCAGAGCTAGTACAGAAATTGGAAGCATCTAAGGATAAGATCACCCACACTGTTGATCATTGGCTTGATCGCATCATAGGAGGATTTGTAACTGAATTCACGGTCGATACCTCAGTCAGCTACAGTGAGGAAGAGTGATGTTTTTTCAAATCACCACGAGGTAAGTACTTGAATTCTTTGAATACCTGGATTAAAATTTTATTGTGCAAAAAATGGGCTATGCAACTACCTTGATGTTCAGGGCTATGCAAAGTGGAAAAAATTATAGGAACGAATGGAGAAAGGGTCCTGAATATAGTCCATTAATTTCACCTCCATGAGGTGATGAAGAAGGAGTAGTGCAGGCTTCTCCGCTAAGTGTTATTCAGTTAATAAGACAAGGATTCCCACAACTACCACCTCCACCCACACCACCTCTAGCTTCACCGCCATCACCAGCAACTTCACCCACAGTTCAGTATGGAAAACTCAGTGAAGCTGCCTTTGTTCAAAGGCTTGGGAAATGAGGACCCAGACCATTTCTAGTTCGTTGTGAAAGCTGTATGGGAAGCTCAAGATGTTATAGATGATCACATGAAGAAGGCGACACTGGTTAGTACTCTGCAGGATAGCATGCTAACCTGGTACATCAAGTACTCTAATGATAACAAAAATGCTGGAGTGGCAGACATCCAAACCACGCTGAAAAATGAATTCAGTAGGCCTAAATCTAAAGCACAATCTATTTTGGGGTTCAAAGAAATCATGATGCAACCAGCCAAGACACCTTTGGATCTCGATCAGAGATTGAAGTGTAAAATCCGCGAAGCTAACATGAAATTAACAGATGGACAACATCTCGAATGGTTTGTGGCTTCACTCCTACCACACTTAAGGGTTGCGCTGTTACAATAGAAGATAATGACTCGGGCAGAAGCCTTGGAGATTGCAATGAGACTGCATGAAACATTGATGCAAGATCCAAATCTGGGGGACTAGCAGATCCATGTGCAATTGAAAAATATTTTCCTTGAGATGCAAAGTTTGAATCAGGACAAAACAGTTCGACCAGAGGTGCGCGAAGAGGTATGGTGCCTAAAATGCAAGGGTCATGGGCATGAAAAATACCATTTCCCGGTCTTTGCAAACTATATTTCAGGAGGAGGACCGATGCCTATGAGTTCGGAAGCTCAAGTAAGACCGAATGCGGGGCCTGCATTGTGGTGCGCTATATGTTAGGTAGCAGGAAAACATGCCATGGATAGCTTTCATTTGCTACAAAAGTTTGTATATACTCCACAACAACTATTCTACAACTTTTGTAGGTCGGTAGGGCATGACGAGTGTAATTACAGAAGCTATGAACCAATGATGGATAGAACTCCCATCTATAGGGTTGAGGAAGAAACGCGGCCCCCAGACCAGAGCGTAGGGATGGCACAGATAGGCTTTCAGGGGCACGGATGAGGCTGAGATAGAGGAGGAGCTGACAGAGGTCAGGGACAATTGATCTGCTACAATTCCGAAGGACCAAAACACTATGCCCGTGATTGCACTAACCCTACACATCCGTCTTGCAAGTATTGCACTTTGCTCGATCATGAAATAAAAAACTATTCTATGTTGATAGCAAGGATACATGACAAAAGGGGCGCTACCACCCCAGCCAACTCAGAACCTACAAATAATGAGGTCTGAACCGCACAAAGAGGATCTGAACATAAATATAGTGCTCCAAAGTGGAATCAAAACAAGAGATGGTAAGGGGAAACAACTTGAGGATGACACATGGGTTTGCAAAGCTCCAGCAAAGGAGACTAAGTTCAATTTGGAGCATGCACGTGAAAAATTCATGGAGGCAAAGAAGAGATTTGCTAAGGCCTCCACCTCAGGGAGAAAGCATAAGCCTGAATAGGAGATGAACCCTTCTATGCTTACAACCTTCCTAGAGACTTGCATGAAGCTACTGCGTGATAGCAAGGCTGTGAAGGGGTTACAGGATCTCATAAATAGATGTGTCGGAAACACTCTAGTTGAGCCATGCGTAGTATGAAATATAGGTAAGCATAAAACAAGGATGGCACAGGAGATGAGGTTGACTATGCAGATAGGAGAGTATGAAATAGATTAGGTTATTTTGGACCTGGGGTCAGATGCAAATGTCCTACCGAAGAAAACTTGTGAGTAGATGGGGATACCCACACTGTAATGGTCTTCGATTCAGCTAAGGATGGCGAATCAGCAAAAGATCATCCCCATGGGGCGGTTGCAGGGAGTGACTGTAGATATTGAAGGTGCGAGTGTGCTAGCCGACTTTGAAGTAATAGAAATTGTGGATGATAGCAACCACTACCTTGTGCTCCTTGGAATTGATTGGGCTACTGATATGAACAGGGTAATCAACCTAAAGAAGTGGAAGATAATATTTGAGAAGAAATCGCTCCGCGTAATAGTACATCTAGATCCTGCTGAAGGATTGTGGGATACTGAAACAATCTGTGATTATGAGAGCGATGACGATCTGGAATGTATCTATAAGATAACAACGCGAGACCATGATTGGGTGAATCCAACAATGGATGGACGAATTACATGGGATCACGAGATTTCCCCTACCTCAGACGCTGATGAAGAATTAGAGCACTGGAAGAATTAGTTACATGAAGTAACTACACTAAGTTGTGCCATGATGACTTGGTCGCTGCATTGTGTGTTATCAAAGGTAAGAAATCTACCCACTTATGATGGCATGGATGATGTCGATATCTTTTTGGATGCATTTGAGAGGTAGGTACCAGAAAAACAACAATTCGAGGCATTGGACTGGGCACTGCGCGCTATGCCGGGAAGGTGGTGGGGTATGCACAATGGAAGCTTTGAAGATTGGCACAAATATAGGAGGATGATGAGAACATGCTTTGGGAAGCTAAAGGTATGATTGAAAAACAAATATGATGGGCAGGATGACCTGCACGAGCATTTAGCCAAATGGGATCAGGCTTGTGGAGAGAAGCCCCAACCTCAATGGGTGCACTTGTTCTGTCACACCCTGGATGTCATCAAGATGAACTGGTACGTAGAAACAGAGCTCTCCCATGGTACAAGTGAATGGGTATTCTACCTGAAGGATTCATGATGACATTCAGCTTTGAGGACGGGTTTGATTGTATTGACGAGGTGTTATAAGAGGTGAAAGCATCAATCTTTAGGATACAGAAGGATCCTTTGGACCTGATTCATCATGATTGGACTACTCAACTGAGTCACACACTGGAATGCTATAAAATAACCATTGAAGAAGAGGATGAAGATCCATGAAAGATTAACATCCCTGAAACAGAAGTTCACAGCGAGGTTGAAGGACCACAGGTTGAGAATCCTAATATAACCGCGCTACTGAAAATGAAACAGGTAAACATTGGCACGGAGGCAAAGCCCAAATTTTGCAAAGATTGGAGATTACTGGGATGATGCAACGGTAGATATGGTCGCTGAATTTCTCTGCGAATACCAAGATTTATTCCCCACCAAGTTTACGGATCTAAAAGGGATAATCGAGGATCTTGGTTTTATGAATATCACGTTGAAGCTTGACACGAAGTCAGTTAAGGAAAGACCTTATTGTCTCAATATGAAGTATAAGGAGAAGGTCCGCTTAGAGCTAGACAAGATGCTCATGGCAGGCATCATTGAGCCTATGGAAGAATATGACTAGGTAAGCCCAATGGTGGTATAGGAGAAGAAGAAGAAGGATGAAATAAGGATATGCGTGGATCTCAGAAAGTTGAATGGTGCTTGAGTACATGATCCTTTCCTGACTCCATTCACAGATGAAGTGTAGGACAATGTAGGTGGCTAGGAACCATATTCCTTCACTGATGGGTTCTTTGGGTACCATCAGATCAAAATTGCACTCGAGGATAGGAGAAAGACAACCTTCATGACAGAGTGGGGTTGTTTTCAGTACATTAAAATTCCATTTAGACTAAAGAATGTGTCTGCCATTTTCTCACGTGTAGTCATTGCTACGTTCAAGGAATTTATTCATAAGTTCCTAGAAGTATACTTTGATGATTGGACTGTGTTTGGGCTGGTGAAATGCCATGTCGTTAGTTTGCACTTGATGCTAGATACCTCTCGATTATACCAGATAGCGTTGAATCTGAAGAAATGTCTATTTTATGTTTCTTTTGGGACCCTGCTGGGTCATGTGGCTTGTAGATAGGGACTGATGGTAGATCCCATGGAGATCACGATGATACTAAATTTGGAAGCGTCGAGGAGTGTGAAACAGCTATGCGCTACCCTAGGACATAATTGATATTACAAAAAGTTTATCAAAGGCTATGCCCAAATCACTGTGCCTATGGAGAAGTTGTTAAAGAAGGATGTCACATTTTGCTAGGACGAGGATTGTAAGAAGAACTTGGATGTATTGAAACAAAAGATGGTCACCACGTTGATCCTAGTCTCCCTAGATTCGAAGAAGGAGTTTCATGCACATGTCGACGCATCATGTATAGCGCTGGGAGTAGTAATGATAGAGGCTGGTGGAGGAGACTTGGACCATCCTATCATGTTTGCAAGTAGAAGTTTATCTAAGGTGGAGAAGAACTATTCCATCATGGAACGCGAAGGGTTAGTTATGGTATATGCGCTTTAGAAGTTTAGACACTACTTGCTGGGAGACCATTTTAAGATGTATATGGACCACTCCGTGCTGAATTACCTAGTCAATAAGCCTGTGCTAGGGGGGAGAATCTGTATATGGTTGTTATTGTTCCAGGAGTATGATTTTGAAGTTATTGTGAAGCCTAGATGACTGAACGCAGGACTAGACCATCTGTCGCACATCGAAACAAGGGAAGAGCCCACGAATTTGGAGGAAGGATTTTCTGACACGTAGTTATTTGCAGTGCACATCATGGATTGTCATTTTGAGGATATAATACATTTCCTGACAACAAGAACTGTCCTAGAAGGATACACCATCCAACAAAAGAAGGAGTTAGTGGTGCGCGCAGTAGACTTTTCTGTCATTGTCGGTCATCTGTATAAAGTGGGGTTCGATGAGATATTGTGACGGTACATACCAGAGTTTGAAAGAAGCAGCATCCTCACAGACACTCATGGGGGCGACGTGAGAGGACATTATGCAGGGATAGTGACCACATAGAAGATTCTACACGTAGGGTTGTGGTGGCCAACCCTCCATCAAGACTCAAAAGTGTATTGCAAAACATGTGATGTGTGTCAAAGGACTGGTAGGCTGTTGTGGAGGGATGAGATGCCTCTGAATCCATATATGTTGTTACAACCCTTTGAGAAATGGGTGAAAGATTTTATGGGACCCATCTAGCCCCAAGGAAAGACGGGAGTGAGGTACATTATCACTGCGATAGATTATTTGACTTGTTGGGCAGAGGCACATCCTATGAAGGATTGCACAGGCACTGCTTCTGCGAAGTTCCTCTTTGAGTATGTACTGAGGCAATTTGGTTGTCTAGAGATTTTGATGAGTGATCGCATACACACTTTCTGAATGAGACGATCAGCATGCTGACCAAGGAATTTCAAGTATATCACCATAAGGGCACACCTTATCACCCGCAGGCTAATGGGACAGTGGAAGCATTCAATAAAGTGCTAGAGAATGCGTTGACCAAGGTTTGCAATGCTCAGCGAAGTGATTGGGACCTACGCATACGTGCAGTACTATGGGTTTATCAAACGACATGCAAGAAGTTGACTAGACAAACTCCCTTTAGGCTTGTCTATGGTGTTGAAGTGGTAATGCCTATGGTATATATTGTGCCTAGTCTACGCATAGCGGAACTCACAGGTATGATGGATCACAGAGCCCTAGAGTAGAGGCTTGCACAATTGGCTGAGCTTGAGGAAGAGAGATTTATGGTTGAATTTCATGAACAAGTCCAAAAGAAATGCAAAAAAGCATGGCATGACCGACACATTAAGCTACACACCCTTAAGGTAAATGACTTGGTTTTGTTATATTATAGTAAGTTTGATAAATTTCTAGGGAAGTTCAAAATGCACTAGTTACGGACCTATGTCATTAAGGAGATTACCGACGGAGGAACGGTACAAATGGTCAAATTGAATGGATATCCCTTCCCAGGAAAGGTGAATGGGAGTCGATTGAAGCCATACACTAATGGTCTGACTATGTGACTACATGAATTCAGCACAGTCTTAGCACTCCAGGCAGCTAAAAGGAAGCACATGACTATAAACTACACTTCTCGGATTGGGGAGCTATGCAATTTGAGGACTATGTGAAGCAAGGAAGTGTCAAAGGGTTTGTGAGAGTGCGAAGGGAGTTGCACTACCTAGGAAAAAATCGCGCAGGTTGGTCGGAAAGTGACCATTAAAGTCACTGTTCATGATTTGACAATAGAAATGCGGCCAAATGGATAAGGCAGCCAGCATTTAAGACAAAATTTATGGGTTAGATCCTTGAAGATCTTCTGCCAATCCGACATTAATAAACCGAATTTTGGGGTAATGGTCAGATTTGAATTCAAAATGCCCTATAAATTACAAGTGGATGTCTAGTGAAAAACACTTGGCATTTTGAGAATTAAGTTGTTAAGCTCTTAGGAACACATGAACCGAGAATTCTTCGAGGCTTTGAAAGTGAATCCAGCGTTTTCAAACTTACCAAAAACATTGTGAGCACTATTGGAAAGCATTATGTTGGTGCCCACAGAAGCCATAGATACCTAAGTAGAGGAGTCAGTGCTAGAAGTTGAGATGGAGGCAGAAGTAGCTCCTCCAGAGGTCGCCGAGGTGTTAGCCAAAGTCCCTAAATTGCAGATAATGCCGAGACCAAAGCCCACCCCAACCAAGGAGAGTGAGAAGGATAAAAAGGGAAAGCAGCTTGCAATACTTGTGCAAACATCGCCAAGGAGAAATCCACCAAAGCCCACTGCATAGGAGAAGGGAAAAGCCATAAATTTGGAGCTGGAAGAGGAAGAAATCAAAGATATCCCTATGGATGATGAGGATGTGGGAGTTGAAGTGGTGGAGGTTAAAGCCCAGGGTGTTGACTCTATCACTCAGTTGCCTGAGTATGTCCCTTCGCAAGGGCAAGACCAAGGTGCCGAAAGACATCGATGAGAGCAAGATCCCCCTGCAAACCCCCCTGCTACCAGATGAGATTGTTTTCAAAGGACCGTGCTTGGGGCAGGTTCCTCTATTGAAACTTGAGGACTGGGACTTAGTGGATCACGAGAAGTTACCACACCTGGCGATTGAGCAGTTGATGTGCTACATCATTGATACAAACACCAGAATGTTTGCATTGGAGCCATGGAGGTGGCTTAGAGGAGTAGATAAGGTAGGATTGCTCAACCTGCTTTGGGTCTTGCACTACAACTGCACCCTAGTTACAGTATTGGTCATCAAGCAGCTACTGTGCTTGGTGCATGATGGGTGTCTATGGCTAGAGGAGCCAATACCCATCATGGACAGATTGGTCCACCAGATCACGTGATTGCCTTACACATGAGAGAATCTGGCCATGATATTTGGCGGAAAAGGTGGTGAGCAGGACCTTGCGGAATCTATGAAAGAGAAGTTTAAGCTAGTGAAGTAGCCACACAGATATGCCATAACCAACATCTGCAACCCTAATGTAAAGGTAGCTACGTATATTTTAGCAGAGAAATTGATGAGGAGGTGTCATGCCAAGGAGGTGCTGATGCCTATCATCGTGCTAGTAGCCTAGTGTACCAAAGGAGTCCAGTTCAACTGGTTAGATTATCTTCACGGAGAGTTCCTAGCAAATTGTTGCGAAACACAGGAGCTCAGCAAGACATTACACTACATGCGGCTCTTATTGTCAATTGTGTTGGTAGCGTGGGAGCTGCCAATAGGACAGTCAATTCCCTTCGGTCACACTAGACCTACTAGAAGCAGTGAAGTACGCTTCGTTGTGGGAAATCAAGGATATGCAGTGAATCAAGGACAGAAAGATCTTCTAGATATTGATGGAGATGAACATTTGCATGGCTGTCAATCACAAACCATGGTTGTCACCTACTTTGTACGCCAGCCTGCAGAGCTATGCAGAGTTTAAAGCATACTTTCACCATTATTTTGGAGAATTTAGTATCTAAGGATAAATGCTAATTCCCTAGATAAGTAGTTGTATCTAGAACAACAATTTAAAGTGTTTTAGACTTTTCCTATAAGAAATAGATAAGATGATAAGATAGAAGTCCTACCTGTAGTTCCTCTTTCCTCTCATCTCCCTTATATCAATTCCATCACTCCTTCCCATACTTAATCTGCTTGAGAAGTACCCTATAAACACAACATAAGACAAAAACAATCAAAGCATATGATCTATTGAATATAAGTGAAAGGAATCAGATACAATTCACACACATAAGCATTATGAAACAATAAAAACATATGGGAAAAAGGTTCAAACACTCTATTAGATAGAAGAAGGAATTACAACCATTGGTGTCTAATTCAAAGCCATTCCTCCAGCTTGGATCCCATCCACATCACATCAAAAGCATGACAAACTTGTAGCATCACAGTACTTGCTTCAAATCCAAATCTCATAGTAGCATTATCTCCTTACAATTCAACATAATCCAACCCCTTATCACTTAGATGAGTGGTCAATTTATATGAATATGAAGGAGGTTTTGTCATTAATGGTGGCATTGAATGGCCTTCAACACTTAGAATTAGTTCCGTGGAGGAAGGGATGAGAGGATAGGATGCACCTTAACTCATTCCTCATCCATTTTCGAACTCATAGGAGTTGATAAGTGAGGGAAACTTCTAGATGACTCAAAAATATAAGAATATTCCCCAAACCCTATGTGAATTTCGCTCATTCTCACCCAGCACAGGTGAAAGGAAGCCTAAGTGCTCTGCAAAGCACTCTGGAAGTGGACTTAACTGCTCTACAATGCACCTTCATAAGGGCTTACCTGCGCTAGTCCCTCTAGAGGCTATTTTTGGATGTCTTCAACTCATGAAACTGTCTGGGAAGAGGGCATGAAGCAACTGAAATTAGGGTTTGATGATCCCTAAAAAATTGATCTAAATGTTGGGGCTTGATATGCATGAAGTCAGAAAAATGCCAATGTCGAACGAAATGATTTATGATGTGATGAGGAGGTATCAAAGTGGAAGGTGACCTACATCAATTACAATACATAAATCATGATATTTGATTTTACATGAATTGTTGAGGGAAGGCATACCCATGCTCAGCTTATAAACTTTCATTACATGTACATAAACAGTTATCTACAAATATAGACCCATGATCAGAATGACTATCAATGTAAATCCATTGCACATATGATTTAGTACTCCTGATATCGCAGCTCGGATGGATGAAACTAGATCCAAGGTCTTCAATCTTGTTCAACCATTCACTCAAGTATGAGTCTAACCATGTGAATATGTGATCTGAAGTCGAACATGGGAAGACACTATCTGATTACTAGCCAATGATGTGAGATGTTAACAAATACAAGAGAAATCACCGATAATGATAATGATCCTCAAGGTACTACAGTATGTTTTGCATGGTGTGAATGGATGATTTGATGTCGAACACCATACAAAGTCTTTCAGTCAAAGGCCATTGATGTATGCCTATCGTCAGAAGAGAGAAACCTACCATTGATGTATGCAAGCTTCAAGGTACTGAATGGGTGTTTCTAAGTCATCTTCTTGGATAATGTGCTGATGTCGATAAGAAGTGACTCGTCACAGGAGGGCCTTGATGTATCCCACATCAATGACACGAAACGAGTGTAGTGATTTTAGAGATGGAATTTGACTGATGACACAAGATTCAGGAACGGTAGTCATGAAAATGAAGGTTTATGGTATTGCAAAGAAGGAATTTTGACTAAATGACTTCTCTTGAACATGTTGACGACACTGAAATGAATTGGTAGCATTGACCCAAAACAAAGTGATGGATGGTATGATAGACCAAGGTTATGATAACCATCAAGCTAATAACCCAACCCAAATAGTCATGGTGATGGAGTGAAAGTGTCATATTCAAGAGCGACCTGCTACCATAAAGTGTTTTCCCCTTTTTCCCATTTTCTCCATTCATTGCTGACCATTACCTCTTTATTTTTATCAATCGTGAGGAGGATAACATATGCTTGTTGTATAATTTCACCCTTCGGGCGAATCCTTCGCTATTTGATGTTTTAACAAGTTTAACAACAAAGATAATTCAATCCTTTTCATGTTTAGAGAGTTTGAAAAGGGACAAAAAGAAAACTCCACAAGTTCTTTTTTGTAAATTAATCTCTCATGCTCGAAAAAGCATAAAATAATACAAGAGAGATATAATTTCCAATCCGTTAACGAGCTAGAAAGGACAAGTGCTTGACAATATTTTCATATTTAGAGAGTCTGAAAAGAGCTTAAAATAGGACTCCATTTTGAGGAACGAGTGGCGTATAGGATAGCAATTGGTTCCAGTGATGCTAGAACTTCTCAAAACATGTTGATTTATGTGAAGAGGTTGGCTAATAAGACCACTCATTGCAACTGTTCCTCAAAAAGGGTAAAACAACCAAGTGAAAGCATATGATCGGCCAAAAGGATGGTGGCGATGGGATGAAAAAACCAAGGCTCATCTGACGAAAGAGGCTGATAGAATGGCAACCACAAGTGTTAAAAATGGAAATGGGTTCATTTTTACACAAGCTTGAACCATAGGGAACTATGCTTGGATTCAATTTCATGTTTTTACACAAGCTTGAAACGAAAAACTATGCTTGGATTCAGTTTCACTTTTACACAAGCTTAAAATGAAGAATTATGCTTGAATTCAATTTCTTTTTTTACGCAAGCTTGAAATGAAGAACTATGCTTGAGATTAGTTTACATCCCCCCAACATGATGAAAGGGAGAGTCTCTTGTAACCAGGTGGAAGTCACTGCGGTGAAGTAGGATGGTTATCCAATACCTTTTTAGCTTCGTCCAGATAGGGACAAAGGTAAATGGAGTGATTCCCTTCACATACCCTCCATGGAAACTTAACTTTACCATTAGGTGCATGGCCCCCAAGCTTCATTACATTCACCTAAGTAGACTACTCATGGCTATCAGGTGGATTGAATGAAGGTTCGTTTATGAGATCAAGTGAAAGACTCGACTGGGATTTTACAAGATCTAATCAAAGAGTCTACTTGGAACTTTGCTCCAGGGGACCTTGTTTCATTTTTTAATGAGCTTGACACAAGACAAGGAACTCTGCTTAGATTCCTTGTTACATTTTTTAACGAGCTTGACACAAGACAAGGAACTATGCTCATACCCTTTGTTTCATTTTTAAACGAGATTGACATAAGACTAGGAAATATCCTCATGGGAGGTGTTTCATTTTTTAATGAGGTTGACACAGTAAAAGAACTATCCTCATATTCCTTGTTTCATTTTTTAACAGGGTTGACACAAGACAAGGAACTCTCCTCTTGGGAGCTGTTTCATTTTTTAATGAGGTTGACACATTAAAAGAACTATCCTTGTATCATTGGTTTCATTTTTTAACGAGGTTGACACAAGACAAGGAACTATCCTCATGGACCTGTTTCATTCTTTAATGGGGTTGACACAGTAAAAGAACTATCCTCATATCCTTGGTTTATCATGACCCATGATAGGAGGTCATGACTTCCAAGAGGTTCTCATCTGATGGGAGAACAATGCTTTGGAAGGAGAGATCTGGTTCCAATGCTCCTAATACATAATGTACAACATCACTAAATTGATCATTAGTTGATGTAGGTATGGAACGGGTTGCCACATAATTGACCCATGGCAGGGATGATGCCATTGGTACAAAAGGACCATTTAAGGAAGATGGTTGACTAGGAGCCATATTTGGACTGGGAAATGAAAGTTGGTCAACAGTGACAATTTTGCCTTCATGTGGGAAACAAATCACTCGAAAGAGTGTTGAAACAATAGCTCCCATGTCATAAACATAGTCGCACCCTAGAAGTAAGTTGTAATCTAAAGGGCTCGGGACTACCATCACGTACAGATAAACGATTTTTCCTCCGAAAGTAATAGGTAACTGAGGGAGGATCCCTAATGGTTGATTGGTTCCTCTGTTAAAAGCCAACAGATTCTAGGTAACAGGCACAAGTGGCGGTGAACCGAGCACTTTAAAAGCAGTTGAGGAAAGGATACTCACTGATGCACCTTCATCTATAATAGTGCCAGATGCAATCATATTACAAACCTGTACTATGATTTGGAAAGGCACATAAGAAGGAAGATGAAATCCTTCCAGTCGATTCTATCACATGTCAACATATTTACAGAGAATGTAACTCGGCTCTTGACAAATTATCCAAGGAGGCTAATTAGATAGGGCATATCCAAGGGCTATCAAACCCTAAGTTATTTTGTTTATTTCAGAAGTGTTTAGTATAGCTACATGCTGATGTTATGTAGGTCTTTATACTCTTGTTTTTAGACTTATCAGTATACCTTGCATGGTAATATATGTACAGAACTATAATTTTTGCAATGGCTTTAGTCATATGTTTTTTGATTTCTACTTGAAGGCTACGGCCAGCAGACTTCATATGCCACAGGCATCTACTACATGTAATTTTTCAAATTAATGAAAAGTTACGATTTTTCCTTGGGGGAAAATAAATAAATAAATATATGTGTGTGTGTATGTGTGGTGTGTGTGTGTGTGTGGTGTGTGTGTGTGTGTGTGTGTGTGTGTCGTGTGTGTGTGTGTGTGTGTGTGTGTGTGTGTGTGTGTGACCATGGGATTGGGAGGGGTAGTTAATTTTTTCTTATTTTTTAAATAGTAAATTGTTGAAAACCGTTGAATGGATTTTTCAGGGTCACCAGAAAAATGAACTAGGCAACAATTTCACCAATTCCAGTTGCCAAAAACTGTCATCGTAAAGTTCCAATTTGTTGCCTCATTAATTTCCGCCAAATTTAGCTAGGCTCCAAATTTAGTTGGAACTATGTTAACTTTAGTCAATGGGCCTAGTTGACCAAAACTTTGATTGGCTATAACTTTCACATACGATGTCGGATTGAGGTGTTGTTTGCATTGTTGGAAATCTTGCAATGATATATTTGATTTGGCGTTAATTCCTTGACAATCCAAGGACTTTTATTTTTGAGTTTTTTCGAAGCTCTCTTTGATGTCTAAGTGTTTCTAGAGCCACATGGATCATTCCTCCCCACTTAAGATATTTTGATCCACCAAAAACATGAACACAATATGCAATCTAATGTACTACCTCATCTATACAACAAGTGCTCTAACAAATTACGCATCCTTCTCCTTCACCTTTGTATTTTGGTGCCATAAATGATGAACCAACACCTACATTCTATGAAAACTTGTAGTATATTCTTTGAAAATACATGTTCTTAATACAATTCCAATCATGACCCAAACATCCCCATACTTTCCAAGAGTTTATAACACACTCTTTGGTCAAGTTTACATCAAAATCATAACAGAAATCAATACCCAAGCTATCAACAAAAAGGCCAAAAAAACATCATGTTGTATTCATAAGTGATGGAAAACACTCCATCACTTTTATAATCATTTCACAACATATGATTTACAAAAAGTGGCCATGCAAACTAATATATCTAATAAAACCATCTCTCACTCAATAAAGTGAATAAGTCATCTCCATGTGGTTGATTTTCTTGTTGAACAACATCACCCATTGGTTCCTTCATAGGCGCTTTCTAGTCATGGAGTATCTAACATGTGGCTCTCTGATGTCCATCCTTGTTGCAGTGACTGTAATGATTCTTTCTCCTCCAAACTTTCAGGATTTTCTTGGAATGCTTATTCATGGTGTGCCTCCGATGAGGGGAACTTCTTGTGGAATCCTCACTATCACTGGAATGTGATGAGGTTCTACCATCATCCATCGTTGGTTGGTCATTGGTTGTCTTGGAGAATTCGCCAACCCCTTTTTGACGTACTAAAGTCCTGCATAACAAGGAAATTCTTCCACTTTGATGGAATTCACAATTCCCTGGCCATTAATGTCGAGGCCCTTTCCTTGATACCCCATCTTCTTCAACAATTTTGATCTAATTCCTGTAGTATGTTTCTCAAAAGCAGCGAAATCATCGTCATAAAAACACATGGAATTAAAGAATCATTTTTTACCTCAGGCTTGTTATGCTGCAACTTTTACAAGGCCTCCTCCTTAGCTTATAACTAATGTTGTAACCTAAGTTCTTCCTCCTCTGCTTCTTATAGGAGTCTTCTTAATTCATCATTCTCTGCTCGAATTATTTGGTTGGTCTGTTTGAGTTCTTGGAGTCATGCAGTAGTTGGTTCCCTCCTTGTTTTTGGCACAACATCTGTTGAAATCTTTGCCTCATCACCTAAATCAAAACCCAAGTCGATAGGTACATCTTCTACAATCCCAATATTCGAAAACTTCATTTCATCACATGAGTCCAATCCCAGGTCAATTGGTCCAAGACCTACAAATCCTGCAGTTGTGATCTTCTCATCATCCTTTGATTCAGATTCCTGGTCTTGTTGCATAATTGAAATTATCTTTTGCTTCTCCGTCTTGCCATTCTTCTTTGACCTTATTTCTAAATGCATATTTTAGTAATATTCCTCATCATGCCCTTGTTTCTCACAATGAGTACAAGAGGGATTTTCTTCCTTTATCTTAGTTGTTTTTGTCCTCTTGGGATGGCCATCTTGCTCATGATTCCCCCCAATTTCAAGATGTAAAACCTTCACACTAGATTCATCAAGAGTTTTAGGTTCAAATAATAAGAATGAATGACACAAATAACTATGCAAAGAGCCAATATATTTCATCAACATCTCAAGAGATTCCAGTGGAACATTCAATATTAAATCTTGTTTCCTAAATTCCTTTGTAAAACTCTAAACATTTTGACCTTTACTTTTTTTCAAATGTTCCCATTCCATCATAGCTTCTATCTCTAACCCAATGAGTAAAATTGTCCTCTTAAAGCATAAACAAACTTAGACCAAGATGAAATAATTTTACGACTACTTTTACCACCTTTCTGCAACTTGCCTTCCCACCAAACTAGAGCAGTACCACTCAATCAAAGGGATGCTAACTGGATCGTAGCTTTATCTTCTTTGATTATTTGAATGTGACAATATGCTTCAACCTATCTGATCCAATTATCTAGTGTTTCTGCATTAGATTCTCCACTAAACACAAGCAAACCAAACTTGACATCTAGCTTGAAAAAGGGATTTTTATGAGTTTTTTTACCTCTATAATGATGAGAAAAGGAAGAAGAAGAAATTTCACTCGAAGATGGAGAGGGAGGTTCAAGAGGCTCTTCCCCTCCTCCTTCCTTATTCACTAAGGCATGATCATTCGGTCCTTCCTTCTTCTATGGTTTTGTCATTGTCTTCTCATACTCTACAAATAATTTGTCCACTTTTTCTGCCATGGCATAGAAAGCCTTACAATACTTTCACTCTTCCTCCAACTGATCATCTTCATATGCCATTTTCATTCTTCATGTTACACATGCCACTTCTGGATCAAAGGACTTTAGTTTTCCTTCACCTCTTTGGAGCTATGCCCTTGTTATCATACACTTGCAATTCACATCAATAGAAGACCCGCTCTAATACCAAACTTGATCTCGATCTTTTCACTTCAAAGATGCATACAAAATTTCATTTAAAAGGGCATGTAACCATAAGATGCATAAACATAAAACATGTGGAAATTAACAATAACTATGAGAAGAAAAGACACAAACAAGTTGATAACCGATTTCACCCAGTGGGGTTTACGTGTTTAGGCCCTACTCAGTGTGGGGAGGCCTTTTTCATTAATCTTCAGCGAAATCAAATTACATGCATGTACAAAAGACACCTTATACCTCCACTTTTAGGGATGGCCTAAAAGTGCACACCTTTGCTAAATAAATAGACTACGCTACTAAATTCTTGGTGAAACATTGTGAAAAGTGATTGTAAAATCAACCTCTTTTTTCTTCGGTCAAAATACAGACCCACAGGAATCTCAAATATTTGCCAAATATTCCTTCTCACGCATTGTATGGAATTTGGTTCCTCGATTGAAGAATATGATCACAACATCATGTTCTTAGTGAAATACTGAGAAAAATGAGTATAAAGTTGACCTGGTTGTGAAACTGTCAATTTCAGGCCTCTAGGGAATCTCAAAGATTCTTCAAGATTCCATAAAGATTTTGTTTTCTGCAAGTTGACGGAAATTGTACTATTCAGATGAGTAAATTGATTACACCATCAAACTCCTTGTGAGAAAATGAGAAAATTGAGTATAAAGTTGGTCAACTTCTGTCACCTTCAAAAAATGGCTTTTAGGAATTCTTTTAGATTCCATGCAAATTCCTGCATCATGGTTCCACCTTCATGGTTTCGCCTTCAACATTTTGTCTCTGGAAAATATGTTGCTCATATCAGAAAAATGTCTGCACCATTATACTCGTGGTGAAATTCTAATTCATCTGAGTATAAACTTGGCATAATTCTGATACTATGAAAATTTGGCCCCAAGGGAATATTTTAGATTCCTTGCATATTCCCTTGTGTCAGGGTTCCACTCCTCGGTTTCCATATAGCACTGGGTTCCATTCACGCTCTCTATCCCCTGGGCAAATTGTAAAACTAGTTTTTATATGATTTTCAAGCTTGAAATATAAAGTTGGGTTGTTGGCCCTTTGGTTGGTGCACTGTGGTTAGGTCGTTATCGACCCAACAATTATGGGTTCAATCCCACACTCCATACTTGGTGTTTGTTTTGGAAATTTTATTTTAAATGTAGTGGTGGTCTTTTTGTGATGTATGTGAGTGGGTAGTTAAGTGGTTTTAATCCTGCCAAACCCCATTATATATATATATATATCTATATCTTATATATATATATATATATATATATTATATATATATATATATATATATAATATTATATATATAATATTATATATATAATAATATATATATAATATATAGATATATATATATATAGATATAAGATATAATATAGATATATATATATATATCTATATCTATATCTATATATATATATAATATATATATATAATATATATATATATATTATATATATATATATATATATATATATTATTATATATGGTATTTGGAGTTGGGTGTGGTTGGTGGTCTGCGGCCCTACCACCAATATGTGTGTGTGTGTGTGTGTGTGTGTGTGTGGTGTGTGTGTGTGAGACTATGGGGGTTTGCGGGGCTGGTTAAATTTTTTTCTTTTTTAAATAGCAAATTGTTGAAAACCACCAAACGATTTTTCAGGGTCACCGAGAGAATTAACTAGGTGAGAATTTTTCCAGTTTCGGCCACTGAAAACCATCGCCGAAAAGTTCCAATTTGTTTCCTCGTTAGTTTCTGTCAAATTTAGCAGCTCTATCATATTTATCTAGTCTCCTAATTTAGTTGGTGCTCTTCCACCTTTAACCAATGGGTCTAATTGACCAAAACATTGATTGGTCATAACTTTCACATACGATGTCGGATTGAGGTGTCATTTGCGTCGTTGGAAATCTTGCGACAGTCTATTTGATCTTACCCTAGTTTCATGACAATCCAAGGACCTTTAATTTTGAGCTTTTCTTGAGCTCTTATTGATCTCTGAATGTTTCTAGTGGAACCTAGATCATTCCTCCCCACTAAGGAGCTTTTGGTCCTCCAAAAGCATGAACACAATTTGCAATCTGATGTACTGCCTCATCTGTACAATAAATCATCTAGCAGGCCACACTTCCTTCTCCTTCACCTTTGTATTTCAGAGCCATAAATGATTAACCAACACCTACATTGTATGAAAACTTGTAGTACATTCTTTGCAAAATACATGTTCTTAATACAAGTCCAATCATGACCCAAACAACCCGATACTTGCTAATATTTTATAATACACTCTTTGGCCCAGTTTACATCAAAATAAAAATAAAAAACAATACTCAAGCTATCAATAAAAAGGCCAAAAAAATGCCATCATGTTGTATTCATAAGTGATGGAAAACACTCCATCACCTTTACAATAATTTTACAACATGTGATTTACAAAATGCGGCCATGAAAAGCTACTATATCTAATAAAACCATCTCTCACTGAACAAAGTGAATGGGTCATCTCCCTATGGCTAATTTTCTTGTCGAATAAATTCACCAATTGGTTCCTTCATAGGTGCTTTCTATTCATGGAGTATCTCAAATGTGTCTCTCTGATGTCCATCCTTGTTGCAGCGACTGCAAATATTCTTTCTCCTTCAAACTTTCAATATTGTCTTGGAATGCTTATTCCTGGTGTGCCTCTAATGAGGAGAAATTCTTATGGAATCCTCACTATCCTTAGAATGTGATGAGGTGCTCCCATCATCCATTGTTGGTTGGTCACTAGTTGTCTTGGAGCATTCTCCAAACTCTTTTCTCACATACCTAAGTCCTGCATAAGGAGGAAATTCCTCCACTTTGAGGGGATTCACAATGACTTGACCATTAATGTTGAGGCCCTTTCCTTGATACCCCATATTCTTTAACAATTTTGATCCAATTCTTGTAGTATTTTTCTCAAAAGTAGCGAAATCATCATCATAAAAAGAACATGAAATTGAAAAATCACTTTTTACCTCAGGCTTGTTATGCTGCAACTTTTCCAAGACCTCATCCTTGGCTTGTAACTGATGTTGTAACCTTTGTTTCTCCTCCTCTACTTCTTGTAGGGGTCTCTTTATTTCAGCATTATCTTCTTGAATTATTTGGTTGATCTCTTTGAGCTCTTGGAGCCATGCAATATTTGGAGCACTCCTCATTTTTGGCACAACTTCTGCAGAAACCTTTGCCTCATCGCCTAAATCGGTACCCAAGTCAATAGGTCCATCTTCTGCAATCCAATGAGATACAATATTCATTTCATCACATGAGTCTGATCCCAGGTCAATTTGTCCAACACCTGGAAATCCTGCAGCTGTGATCTTCTCATCTTCCTCTAATTCAAATTCTTGGTCTTGTTGCACAATTGCAACTATCTTCTACTTCTCCTTCCTATCATTCTTCTTTGGCCATAATTTTGGATGCAATTTCCAATAATGTTCCTCATCATTCCCTTCTTTTTCACAAAAAGTACGAGAGGTATTTTCTCTCTTTCTCTTAGTTGTTGTTGTCCTCTTTGGGCAGTCATCTTACTCATGATTCCCCCTACTTTCAAGATGTATAACTTGGTGAGACCTGGTATTGAACTAGGAGTGTTGTAACTCTCAAGAGCTCCTCAACTATTTATCAACCTGATATTTGTACAAACTTTGAGGTGACATTGTTATATGCATAGTATATGAGATTCTACTCATGCAACCCTCAACTAGGACATCATATCAATGGTGCTCCAAGACCATTCCTCCTACTAAATTAGAACGAAATCTTAGCTAATGAAGATGCAATTTAGAATCTACCTCTAACTATGAAAAGGAAAATGTTATTAACTTCAACTCGCAAATGATATTGAAATAATTCATGAAAAGGCGAGATCTAAACTACTTGCAGAAAGGAAACTACATTATCTTACAATCATCCATCTAGTTCTCAGATCTACTTGTACAAAATAAGCTACTCTCTCTTGCATAACCTACCAAATCATAATTCAATACTCTATTTACCATCTAACTAGATCACACTTCATGTAAATAAATTTTCTATTTGTGCCAAATCTGTGATAAGGAAACTAACACTATTCTATTTTTGCAATAAAGGAAAAGGAGGGTTTGGAGTAGCTTAGGAGCTTCCCCTAATCATGAAATGACAGCTAGGGGTCAACAACGTTCTAAACTAGTTCCAAATTGTAGTAAGGATCAAAATGGGTGGAAGAAAGAGGTCCAATAGGTGTGCTACAGGTGGCTTCTACAGGAGCCATGTATTGCTACAGGAGGCCTGTATTACTACAGGAAGGCCTATAATGCTACAGGAGGGCTTTCGAGAAGGTTTGAGAGGTGAAAATGATGGTTTAAGGGTATGGAAAGATTGGTGGAGGTAGAGGTAAATGAGTGAAGGGTGGCCAAATCCCCTAGCCAAGCTCAAAGTCATTTTAAGGCATGTTTTTCACTAGGAGGGATGCTCTCGGTGACCCTAGGAAAATGATCTCATGAAACAGAATTTTTGGGACAAAATTTGGGGTTCACAAGAGAAGGTGAGGGAGTCCAAGATGGAGGTGGTCAAGATTCCCTTGTCTACATATTCAAATAGCCCTGCAATCATTACATGCATACATCCATTTGTTATTGACAAGATGAAACAACTAGTAGTGGAAAAGATGAGTTGAATTTAAATTATATTTAATTGATGCCATAACTCTGATATAATCAATAAGCCAACTCCTAATATATAACAAGAACATGAAAAATAAGATGAATAACAAAAATATTCTTCCAAGAAATCATAAACATAATCTTTTGGCGTGATTATAAATCCTTCTATTCATGCTCCCATGAGAGAGATGAGGTAGAGGATGCAATCATAGATTTTAATGGATTATTCTCTATTGAAATACAATAAACTAAGAAATACTCTGAAAATTAAAATGGATACAAGTACACAAGAGTGACCTAAGCCACTGGGTTGGGCCCAAACCCAAAATCCTCGGCCCTTTGGAACTAACTCAGTGGTGAATCAACAAGTAGCGTCTCGTTGTCATTGAATCAATGTCTAATACATCAAATAACAGACAAAATAACAGTGCCAAGTTCCTAAGCTCAATAGCTACCTAGCTAAAAACAAAACTTGAAATCTAATGAGCTCTTCTACATGCTTATTTATACAAGAAGGTAGCTACTAGAAGCTCTCTAGAAAATAGGAATATTTGTCTCCTACAACTCGAGAATGGTGGATCTTATTCCTCATTACTTTCACTTTCTTGGTTGCCAATGACCTCAAGCTAATGAGAAAGAGTGTGTTGTGATCTTAGGCTGATTGAGGGAATTCAGGAGGTGGAAAACCCCTAGATTCTCTCCTTATTGTCTACTCTAAGCCCCTTCATAGAAATCATCTCAAAAATTGTTTTGTTTCATACAATTAAACCATATTAGGCTACATGGCATGACAAACATATTTAATCCTTCTCACTAAGCATAATATAATAAAAAAATGTAAATAAATGTGAGAAAGAGATAGTTCTAAAGTTGGACGATGGCATTATGACCCTTTATAATGTACCTATTTATGAGCCTCATCATCACCCCCCTACTGAAATTGTTTCTCATCCTCTAAGCAACATAATCATCCATGTTCATATCTCTCGTGGCCCTAGTGGCCTCCCTAACATCCCAAGGCACCTCAGATGGAGTGCCTTCTGGTGGGTAGAATCTTGCATTTTTCTTCCCCTCAATCCACTCCCTCTGCTCTTCTGATTGTTTTCTCCCTTCATGTTGTCATAGTAACAAAGGTGGACTGAGTTTCAACCCTATCCATTGGATCTTCATTCTTTGCATGGCTCTTTTGTAGAATGGTATTTTCTCCAAGGCATTCTTCAGCCTTTCAAGAGAGTGGTATTCTCTAATTTGCAAACTAAGTGGTAAATCATGCCATCTCCTCTAGAAATCTTGTAGACTATCTTCTCCTAGCAACCTAAAGGTATCTTCAAAATGAGAAATGGCTTGTTCTTGAGTTTCTATATACTTGGGTGCCAACACAACATCATTGGAGATGAGGTTATGATTGTTAATGATGGCCTTGGGGCTCATTAGCTTTGCCCTGATGTATGGAGGTTCCTTCTCCTCTTTTTCCATTACTCCTTTCATCTCCTCAGCCCTTACTTCTTCATGTGTCAATCAGGATGCCAAAGCCATCAATTTCATGTTCCCTAATCTCAAATTTGGATCCCAGTGATTTACATCAGTCAATATGATATTATGCATGTAAAATTCAACCATCTTTTCCCTATCTAGTATACTAGCTTACTTTCAAAATTCAATAAACTTTCTATGGTCTTGAAATGGAAGAGAACCATATTGAGCTAAAGTTCTGATTTGGAATTACAACCACTGCTCTTTGAGAAACAGAGCATAAGGCTTTTAAGGTTGCTTGCATTGCATGGCATCCATATAGAGGTTTTCCATGGTGGCAAGTTGGGTTTCCTTCTCTTGTAAATGCTCCTTCAGCCTCATGTTCTCTATTTTTAACTATTCTTTCATGATGGACTCCCTGAGCCTCAAATAAGCTAGCTATTTTCCCATATCAGTGAATTTTTCTTCCATTAATCCCACATCACCCATATTCTTTGATTTAGAAATCTGCATCCACCTATCGGTGCACCCTCTTTCTATTTCCAGCTCATAAAGAAGTGGAATTGTGAATTTCTCAGGAATGAGTCTTCCTCCTTCAATGAATTTATAATAAGACCCTAAGCTAGGTTGTGACTAGGATCTTGGAGCTCTAGTAATTCCTTCTCAAATTTTCTTGGGGAAATTTTTCCCTCTTGTAGTTGTTGTGGCACATTTTTCCCTTCTATTAGCACATTTTTCCCCTCTAGCAGTGCATTCTGCCCCTCCTATAGCATACTATGTCCCTCCTGTAGCTTCCATTTTTCTTCTTGTTGGAGGGATGGTGTCTTGGGTTGTTTGAAGGAGTTTTATCCGGTGGTAGGCCTCCTCACATGTGTTGTAGGAGTCTTTATTTTGGGTTTTGGGGAGGTGACCTCTTCAATTTTTCCTTCAGTTGGTCCTACCTCCTCTTTCTTGCTTAGGGACTCCTCAATTGTGATGGGACCTTTGTGGGAGTTTGTGGCCTCCCTTTCTTGATCTTGGTGCTTTTCCTGGTCTTAAAAAATAGAATGGCTTGCCTTTGTCTCTTTCTCTTAGGTTTGACTGGGGTGCCTAAGGTAGCTAAAGTTGCAGCTACCTCATGTTCAGTGTTTCCTAGAGATAAGATTGTTTGTTGTGGGGATACCTTTGTTTCTCTGGGCTCAGTAGTCCTCTTAGGACTTAATGTTTCTTTTTTCTTTTTTTTCTCCCTCTTATTTTTCATCTTTTTCTTCTCCTACCTATGCCTTTGTTTCCTCTTCTTCCTTTGTTTTCATCTAAGGAGACATGATTGTTTATTAAACGACCCCTCCTTAGTATATAAGCAAGCCCCTCACCCTCAATTGTATAATCATTCTTACCCATACATTTTAATATATATTCTTGTATCTCAATGGACATCTACATATTCCAAGTCTTATGTGTTTAACTTAAACGTTGAACTTTTTTCGTTCCATTTGGTATCAGAGCAGTTTGATCCTTTGGACACTCCACCACTGCATAGAGCCACACTCTCTCATCTAGGCCCTTGGCCATCAAGGTTTCGTCAACATTGTTTCCATTAAGATTGAATCGTTTCGCTACACTTTGGAGTTTCCTCATTGCTAAGTTCGCTAGATGCTCTTGCCCATTGTCATGGTCGTTGCCCATGATCTCACAGCCTCATTATAAAATAATTGTAAAAAATAAAATAGAAAGAGCAGGCCACATGCAACCGTTGTTGGACCCTCTGAAACCCTGTTTCACACCACCGACTGTTGTATTCATTCACATTCCCTAGCCATGAAAAATTCAAGGGCAAGGTCATCATCATACCCCTTCAGTAACTCAAAGAATCCTACCCACTAGTTCCTTCCAAAATGTCTACCACGGGCGAGGAGCTGGAGTGGGAGGGGTAATCATCTACATCGAAGAAAAAATAGAAGTACCCATGGGGTCTTGGCATTACGACCAATAATTAGGTGGAAGCCCTTTCACTCTGGCAAGGATTGAAAATAAGTTTGGATATTGGTATCAAAACATTGTATATAGTTGGCAATTCCATGATGATCATCCAAAAATATATTAAGCTTCTCAAGAATATTACTTTCCTAGAAGATGAAACCTCCTCAATCATGGTAAGGATTACATATTTGTTAAACAAAATTGAAAAAGTTCATATGTTCCACATGTTACCTGCCAATAACCATCTGGCGGATGATCAAGCCAACGCGGGAGTGTTATTAAAGCAAGGTCAAATTTTCATAAACCAACACAATTCTTCATGTCACAACCCTTGAATGGATGCATCAGGATGGCACTGTATTGTGTTGGTATAGTTGATCAGAGTATTAAGATGGTAGTTAAGAAGGCCAACTCCTTGAGGTGACTACACAAGATGGTAGTTAAGAAGGCCAACTCTCTGAGGTACGTTCGTAGTGTCTTGGTTGTAGGGTCAGTGGGTGGTGAGTTAAGGCACAGGTGTGGTGTCACCGAAAGGAAAATCATGTACGCGGACAAGTGGGTGTTGAGACATTGGTTTCTCACCGGAATTTGTAATATAACTACTTCTCCTGGGGATGAATGAATCATTGTATTATGATCCTGGTTTCTGGCAGTGGAAAATATGGAAGTAATAGGCATTAACAAGACTCTTCATTATCACGCATTTATGAAGGACAACATCGGAAGGAATGTTGGGATTGATCAGGTTGTTATATATTTCAGTTGGCTTCGATTAGTTAATCAAAATATTTTCATTGTTCTGAGGTGTATAGTTGCAAAGATGTCCTTTGCACGAAATGGCAGTGGGGGAGGTTTAGGGCTTGGCAGCTCAGGGTCTGGTCATGGTGCGGGGCATAGAAGTGTTGAGAATTTGGTGGAGAGCTACTGTAAACAAGTAGTAAGGGATATTATCAAGGAATATAATGAAAATATGGTTGTTATTTATGCCCATTTATCTGGTTTTGGAAAAGACCTGGAATTACTACAAAATACCATGGAAGACCTACACATAGATGTATTGAGTGTTCGAGAGAAGGTCGACAACATCAAAATTAAAGGAAGTTTTCGGGGTTGGCGATTCAACTTTCATCATCAATACTAATTTCGAGGTTGTTGTTGTTGCGCGGGTTTTGGATGAAGAAGATAATGATGCGAAGGATCTAACCACTTTTGTGGACGATCTTGTAGGTAAATACGAGCTTGGTAGTAGCTGATTGAATTCGTCTTAATTTACTTATATGCAATATCAATGTATAGAATATAGTGTTTTAATTTTAGAATATATAGCTATATTTTTTCCATAAGAATATATGTAAATAATAGTGGGAGTAAGAAGGTCCTTATCCAATGTAATTTTATGGAAGTTGCAGAAAGAACAAATCTGACTTTTGTAAGGAACTTGACCCATTTCCAATCAATATAATAAAAATTCTACCCAATTCTTTTCCTTTTTTTTAATCTCTACCATGGGAGTGTGTAGGTGGATTCCCTTGGTATCTGAGGGCTCCCTCAGGTTAAATCCTTCCCCCATATCTTTTTTATGTCCTTTATGAAGTGAAGGAGAGATGTTTCTTCTATAGCTTCAGTGTTTAATTTAGTGGAAATAGTGAGTCAATAACACCTTGTCAATAACAATTATCTATGTTTTAATCACTATACTACTCAAAAAGACATTTTAATTGTGCAATTATATTACCACTGTCTGTATAATTTGAGTAGAATTTGCATGCAATTTGATGGATGAATGAGGGAGATGGTGACACTTACTTTTTGTCAAGTAGTCTAGGATGAATATGGTAATTCGGAAATCAACTTGAACCTTTGTGGATCTTTTTCACCCTCTCAATCTTCTTGTAGCAATTTCGCAGCCCTCTTGTAGCAATTGCAGTTTTGCCTATAGCTCCTTCCTGTAGTAATTTCAGAATGGGGTTCGATGATCCTTGGTGGCAAACCAAGCTTGTCCTCTCTCTAACTATTTTTGAAATGAATTAATATGAAAAATAAATCGATCCCAAGTACATAATAGTTATTTTTGAGTTGAGGCTTGGAGCGTTGTGGTGACCTAGCAATCACACGAGATTTCCTCTTCGAACTGTTGTCCCCACTATTAGTAATCATCTCTCATTCCCTCATAATCACCACCCACTATTTTTTATCCCAACTCAATCAATGTGACATCTCCACATTGCATGAGTGCTTGCCATCACTTTATTTCACTATCCGAAAGTGGCCAACTTACCTTGCCACCTCCAGCTTATTAAAACATCCATTCTTGACATTTTATACATTTTAGTTATTTACACATAGGGAGGAGGTAAGAACTTTCCATACATGAGCCTACCTCAATATCGAACTGTTGTAGGTATTTGTATGTTGGAGCTGGACCATATTATTGACATCAAGGGAGTTGACTTGCTAGCTTATTTCCTATGCATTTATTCATTTCTCTTCATGATACTCGATTCTTGTGTTTGTTGTGTGTGCAAGTATCTCTCCAACTTTCGATTTGTTGTTCTTGGAGTGGATGGATTATATGTTGGTGTTCCCCTTCTCACTTCAAAAATGGCTTCATTATGCTCAAGGTGGCTAGAGCTTTTACTCTGTGGGTGGAAAAACATGATTTTGGGATTTTGATGTGACTGTATAGGCAGCTACAGGAGGAATTACCCTCTTGTAACAGTCACTTAATTCTTCTTTGAGACCTTATTTTGCATGCGTATATTAGGGAAAGTCAAAAAAAGGTACAAGGAAAAAACTAAAATCATCAGGAGGTGGTGTAGGTGGTGGAAAAATTGAAAGCAAAACTTTTTCTATGTTTTTTTTATGTATGGTAGAGTGGAATTTGTAGATGGATTTCAGCTAGATGGAGTGGATTGGTGATGAAATTGGTGTTGGGGAACCTCTATCAACCTTCCCTAAAGGAGACACGACATTTTTATCCCTTTAATCATATCTTCCTCTTGTAGTATTTCAGGCTGCTCCTGTAGCATTTTAGGACATTCTCCTATAGCATAATTGTTTTATGCATATCTCTCAAACAGTAGGTTGGATTAACCTGAAATTTTTTGAGCATGTGCCCATCATCCTTGTACACCTCCCCATAAAACATATTTTCCAATGTATGCATGAATCTCGAGAAAAGTTTAAAATGGTTGTAGGGGATGGAGGTTGATTTCTCGAAAAATGTGCACTGGAATTTGCTAAAATTTCTTGAGAATGTCACCATAATCAATATGCATCTCCCCATGAAACATATTGGCCAATGGATGCATGGTTTTAAGATATGATAAATACAGTTTTCTTCCCTCTGTATTTTGGCCTCCAATAGCAAAATAGAGCCCTCCTGTAGCATTTTAGGACAATGAGGAAAATGAATTAGAAAGGCTTGGGAATGATGGGTGGATGTTGGAAATGGATGAGGGTGATGGATTGATATGGCCTTGGTCCTGTTGGATCATTTTAGAAAAGGAGGGGAAAGCCCAAGTTTGACTTCCTTTGACTAGATTTTTGACCAACCTTCTCTTTTGATGCTAACTTATTTTTTTTGCTTACAAATGTTGGAGAGCACCTTCATTCATCAGAGAGAGATACATGGAATAAAGAATTTTTTATTTTTTTCATTTTTTTTTTTATTTTAGGCATACTAGCTGCCTCAATGAGGTTTTCAAGTAGTAGATATGCCTAGGCACCTCAAAGGAGGTTTTCACCTTCGACCTTTTCTTTTTCTCTTTCTTGTTTCTCTTTTTCCTACCCGTTGACTCCCTCATGGAGGTTTTCAATCAATGAGCCAATCTCAGCCACCTCAAAGGAGGTTTTTGATGAGCCTTAGTATTGCAACAAGAATGTTACAACCCCCAAGGCTACCAACTTTAATTATCAACCCGGGGTTCATACAAACTTAAGAGGTATAAGAACTATATGTGTAGCATACAATGTGTCCTTCTTTTGTTCTCATGACGTAATGGGGTGCACGTAATGAAATCAAATCCTAACTAGTTGTAGAAATGGAAATACTCGAAATGGAAACCTTAACCTATTGGAAGAAAGAAAATACAAGGAAGGAAAAACTATTCTAATTTCATAAAGTAAATATCATTAACTAAATATCAATCATTACATTTCAAATAGTTTAGATTCATTGACAAAGTTCATTGTTTGTGGCAATCAAAAAAATCATTATTGTATTATCCAATTCATAAATTTGTCCATTAACCCAATTCGCTGAGATGTTTTGCATGGGTAAAAAGGCTAGTACTAAGTAGTTTTTATTTCTCCTTAACCATTTATTTAGAGCCTAGGGATCATGATTCAACCCTAATGGATAAAAAACAACCTTTTTGAGCAAATCTTGGCAGGTATATACATGTTGGAAGAGTGCTACAGGAAACAGGTCTGCTACATGAAGATATAATTCAACAAATGACCAAGCAAATCAAATCAAAATTGGATGGTACAAATTTTTTTATTGAATAGGATTTCTTAGGTCCCCGTTCCAAGTGGAATAACTAAAAAATACCCCTGTTAAAACATGCTAAAAAATAGCAGAAAATTATTCGTCTAAAATCTAGAAATTTGAGAACTAGTGAACTAGTTAATCTATCAAATTCCTAACCTAATAAAGTTCTAATGTAATGGGGTAAATTTTGTTATTAACTGGAATGATTTTGTGATCTAATTCAAGTGGGATAAACTTGATTGAAGCTCTTTAGCATGTTCTAAAAAATATCAGAAATTTACTACTATTTACCACAAGGGACTTTCATAAATTTAGATTTAGGAATAAGCAAACTAATCCAAGTTGCTCAATGATTACTATGACCTTCCAAATTTCTTCAAATTATGAAATCATCCTTTTGATCCTGTAAAATAACTTACTTCAACCATTTAACCCAATCCTACAACAAGAAATCATCAATATTAAATGCAGAAATAGAAAAAGACAAGAACAAGAGACACATGTGAATAAGAAGTGAAAGGAAGAAAAGTGAATAATAAAAAAGGGCTATGAGGCTCATGGGATGGCCAAGCCCAAGGAAAATTAGAGTCCTATGAAGGAGACCAATATTTAGAAGTTGAACATGGCACCGATCTTCATTATTTCCATCAATACAATTACATCCCTGCAAGAAATGATAGTGGAGCTACAAAAATACAAGTTCTCTCCACAAGAAGACTAAGCAAAATCAACCCCTAGAGGAAAATTCGACTTGGTACTTATACAAAATTATTAGGAAGCATTTTCCATGAAAGAAGGAAGCTTTCCCCTCCAAAATCTATCTAATAGTGGATTTGGTTCCCAACACTAGGAATCTACATTAAATGACACAGAACATATTCCTAGATTTTCTCAATCATTGGAGCTCCAAAATCTGTGCAATAATTTCATAATATCTTGTTGATTTATTATCCAATATTGATCCCCATGTATTAGGGAGAAATTCCCTAAATTATCTCCTCCTCCAAATCTCCATATATTCTCACAATATTCTACAAAAATAAATAATATTAGGCACAAATATGCAATTATCCATAAGCCTTCATAATGAACATATTAAATATAAATAGCATTATTAAGTGTAGAAGGAGAGGTTTAACATAGCTTCATGTGCCTAATAAAGGTTATATGGGGCTTAATTTATGTCTAATTTGGGGGCCCATCATATCCCCTATTGAAACTATTGTTCATCCTTTGAGCAGCCTATTCATCATGCTCACCTTGTTGTTCTTCATGTATGCTGACATGTTTCATGCTTTGTTTTCTTGTCTATTTGATGCTCTTCCTGTTGCTCTTCTTGCTACTGCATTTTTCTATCTCATTTTACCAAGGAAGCCCTATTGTAGGTTGAGGCTTCTTCTTTCCCTCGAGTGGTTTTTCAATTGTAATGCACACAACCTAAATCCTGTAGAAACTGAATTTTTCATGCCAAGAGGTGGTGGTTCCACCTTTTATTTCTTTATTTTCTTTATTTCTCTTTTTTTCCATTTTTTCAATTATTTTCTCTTTTTTCAACTTCTCTCTATTTTTTCACCGCGTGAAAAATAAACTCAAAGTACTTTAAGTTAACTAGGTTGGCCCTCACCTACCCCTTCACACTTCTTGTCTTCCATCACTATTGAATTATTACATCCCACTTTCTCAACTCATTTTCACTTTTGTCTTGTCCTCTCCCCCATGTGTGATTGTCTTGGTGGAAAAGTGAAGTTAATTGCTAGATAAGGCCGAGGTTGCCTTGCGACTAATCTTGGCTATAAAAACATTTTCCTTCATACACTTCCAATATTTTTCAAGCTAAAATAAGTTTGTAAGAAAGGTTTAAAGGATTTCATACCTGAGCCTTACCCTTGATGTGTTTTTGCAGGTGATATTGAGGATCCTAATATGAATGTTGAAGTTTTCTTTGGTGGTCCTGAAGCTGTTGCTAATGATCTTGAAGTTGCATGTGATAATTTGATGGAGTTCCTATTGTTGATACCCTTGAATCTAGAGGTCTCCTAGGTTTTTTGTTTTTGTTGAGCTTCATAACATGATGATTTCAGAGGTTGATTTCCTTTGTTAGTTGATGCATAGGTCTTGATAGCATGATGATGCAGGAAAAATTGCCTAAAGGCAATTTCCCTAACTTTCATAATAAACTTACATGAACCTGTGGGTTATGCCCACCTATACGAATCAGAAGCATTTACATTGGTGGATTTTAACGAAAACCCGACCAATCACTGAACAACACTTTAACACATAATCCACCAACGAATGCTAGTCCCACCTGAATGCACAAGATCGAACCCCAAATAAAATAAAATCGCATCCATAAACTTCTCTGGTCCACTCAGGCCCAAGTCCTCTCGGCTTCAATATTCACCATTGATCAAGACACACTTGATCCAACGATCAACAGTGATCTCGCACGGACCACTTGCATGACATTTAACCACCCTTATGGAGCTGGTAGGAATATAAATCCTTGATGTATAATTGTTTAGGTTCGTTCTAAGATTAACATCTGATCACTTTACTGACCCGATATCTGTTGGATAATGGAGCCTGCCAAATCCTATGGCTTACATTTCTTCAACTAACACATGGGTTAAAAATAGTCCTAACCCCCACTGTTGACTGTGACCTAAAAGTTTGACATTGGGATCGATGGCCAGGAATGAGTGTGGGTCTCCAACCATGATCAAGAATGTTTGTGCTCTCCTACCTCCACGGTTGCTAATCAGTTTTGATCTAATAGATCTGTCGATCTAACGATCCAAATCTATTCCTCTACCATTTTTCTTCTGTCCTTTTTATATGTCGATCTAAATTATCCAACGACTCCCTTTATGCATGTTCGCTTATGATGGAATTCACATTTCCACCCAGATTAACTCTGCCACATTCTGTTTAAACCCTCACACACATATATCGTATTAATTCTGGATCACCATCGATCCTTACAGTGATCAATGGTTGATCAACAATCCTACAACATGGAATTTCACTTATTCAACACATACACAAATTCATCTACCAACCTTACCCAATCAAAGAATCAACATGTCATACATATATGACACTTTATTTGATTGTCGAATTCCTAACTTGATTTCACCTTCTTACGCTGCATAAAACAAAGTTCTCCTTCATGGATGTGACTCGATATTTGTGGAAAGACAAGATACCTCCTTCAATTCTATAAAGAAATTACCCATACACACTCCAAATTCTTGAAAAATTTTACACTGCTCCAATCACTAAGAGATCTCATAATAGCTGGTCAAATTTCATGACCTCTGCAAATACCTTTTTCTTTGATAACTTCAACTCGACATCACATGCTTCTTCAATGCATATTTTCAGATCTAAAGATTCGAATTATTACAATGGTATTTTAAAATGATAGAATTGCTTTAACACAGAACATTAAAGGTGCTAATCTCTTATCCAAGGCTTCAACCTGAATTCAATCAATCAACAATCATCCAAGATGAAATAACATAATGAAAAATTTCTTTCACTAATAAAACTATATACATAAATTTCTTGGCTCGATTTCTTCATTTGAAATGGCCCTCACACATTTCCTCACACCCATCTTTGTCTTTTCCTATATCGCTACTTCTCCCTATCCTCTTTGTCCTCATACGCAGGCTTACATTTATAGAATTAATTACATAGTTATGGATTATTCTACATCCATGATTTTCTATATAGATCACTCAACTAAATCCCTAAAATATATTATCCCTCTTTTCACTCAACTAATTTCTATTCAAGGAGCTCATAATCTCTAACATATCTATACAACCCAACTCCTCTCATATTCGCAATTATAAGAGAATATTTACAATAAACCACACAATCAAATTTTTCTCTTAAAATGTACATAATTTAAAATAATTAAGAAAAACATCACCCCCTAAATCAACCAAATAAACAATGACATTTGAGCAGGATGCTCCTACATCAAACTCCCCATGTAGAAAAGTTTCCATAGACTCTTGTCTATGAGATCTGTCACTTTTCTGTAATAATGCGACAACCACAGGTCTCAGTGACTTGCTACCTCCAAGATTCCAAACTTTGTTTTTCCACCAATCCTTTAAATTATCAACTCCATTCTGTAATTTTGCAAAAAATTCCCAGAATAGTATTTTCAAAGAATTATTGAACATGATTCTCGACTTTCCATGCCACACCATCTTTACCTCTAGAAATATAGACTTGTGAACCGCAAGTGGAAACTCGAATACCCACTTTCTAGTCTCTGAATTTCGAATGGGTTTCTAACTGGCTCTACATCAGCACTTATAGTTTTATCCACTGACTCGGTAGTGTTGAAATTAATAAGATCTAAATCTAAAAGCTCACTATCACCAGCATCACTCACTCTATCAACCAAATTCTGTCAGTTTTTTATAGCAATTACTTCCACCAATTCCTTGGAGTAATTCCTCTTTGTCAATTACATCAATATGATTGATGTTTTCTATAATGTCTTCTCCTCCTTCCCTTGCAATTTCTCTAGTCTTATCTTCTTTGGCCTCTGGCTCTTTGTTTGTTGCTTTCTTCTCCAATTGCACTGGACACTCAACTTTATGTAATGAAGAATAATCAAGAACTTCTTCTTGATCACAACTATAGTCATTGACTGCCCCTATAGTAACAAATTTCTCGTCCAATATTGTACTTGCATTCATCAACAAATTATTAGTTTTAAAATTACAAGACCTTTCCCCCTCTTTTGATGCTTCAAGCACCAATATCCCATCACAGACCTTTTGGATTTCAACAAATCCTCTTTGATGTGACTCCATTCCTTTGAGTTTCTCCTTCTCTAACAAATTAATATGAATTTGTTCAAGTTCTCTGAATGTGTTTATCAGCTTGCCATTCCACTTATGTTGCAATAGCTTCCACTTGACCCGTTTCTTTGTTCTCCATTTGTATCTTCGGTCTTCATTTGTCATTCTTTGTAGCCACTCTATTAATATATCTACTTTTGCTCTCATTACTACCAGATTAATCTCATGCTCTTCATTCTACTACCAATTGCTATACTCCCACAATCTAATGCCTTCCTCAAATTTACTCTCATGTTGTTGATCACCTCTTTTAAATTGTTGGTTTTTTCCATCTTTATCATGTTGGATTAATACTTTTGTTTCCTTCATGTCTCTAAGTACATAACTTTCCTGCTACTCTTGATCTTTCATCTCATCTTCAAATAATCTCTGCTCAATTTCTTTGATTTCAGCATCATATTTATTAATGTTGTCTTCCATACCTACAGCCACATTATCAATTGAAGAGACAAAACATTCACTTAACTCTATAAACGTTAGAGACATTTCATCTTTATCATGCATGGTAACCTCAATATCTTCTTTATCAGGTTCTGAAAGCTTCATTTCTTCTTCAGGTTGAGCAATCTTTCCAAGGATTCCATTTCCATGTGAAATCTTTCCAGCATTTCATCACAATCTTCATTCTCAGCTTCATTCTTTTTTCTGGCAATCCTCCTAAGTTATCCTATTTTATATACCATCACATTGCAAAATTCTATCAATTTCATTAAAAAAATTCATTTGTTTACCTCCTTGGAATACCACTACGGCATTTTCATTATGCTTCTGGTTCATAACAACTTCAACTGATTGTCTTACACCAAACAAAAATTCATCTGTGAATTCTTTCTGTTGTAATAAATCAACACCTTCCTCCTCTAAAAGGCATTCTCCATCATACTTCACCTCAAGATCTTTATTCATCTTTGTGACAATTTCACTAGACTGTCCATCATCTTCTACACATCCTGCAAACACACACAAAATATGAGATTTAAAAACATAAGGTTTCATAGCCTCATATGCTTCCCTTGTCAACATATCTTCGAATCGTTCAGAACTATTCCAATATTCCATGAGATCTTCAACTGATCTCCCATTATCCTCTTCACCCAAAATTTCACCGTGTTCTAGTCCACAAATGGAAACTTCCATTTTTGACTCTGCTTCTTTGAGGTTTTCCATCAACCACTTCACTTGTCTCTGTCGTAGCCTTCTCTATAACTTAGGCCACTTTGTTGTTTTTTTCTTCAAGACCCAACCTTGTCTTTGGTTTTCCCCTCGCAACATTATTAACACATTGAGTTTTTATCTTATCTCAGCCATCTCCTTGTCAAGCTCCTTTGGACTCATCCAGTTCTTGCGGATTATTTTAGCACCCTTTTCCTTCATCTTGTAGCCTCCTTCTGAACCTTCCGTATGACTTTCCATAGCCATCTTCTCTTCTATGTGAGCTTCTACACATGCAACCATTCAACTTCCTTCTGAGTTGATCTTCTCACCAAGCTTCTCCTCTGCCTGGATTCCAAGTCATCTTTTCCTTAGAATTTGTACTAAGCAATCTTGCTCTCTCTCCAGTTTCTACATTCACTTCTCTTAAGGACTCCTCTGTCCCTGTCTATTCCAAGTCTCAGCCAAAATGAGGTTCTGCTACAATCTCTAAGAACTTCCAAAAGCTCTTACTACAATCTTATTGTTGTAGTCTTGTGCCAAAATTTTCCATTCATTCAACTGCCGCAAAATTTCATACCTTTGTAATCATAAATCTCCATAAACAAGAACATCCTTGCTCTGATACCACTTTGATGCAGGAAAAACCCCCTAAAGGAAATTTCCCTGACTTTCATAATAACCTTATGAAGCGAACAAAGTTCCTTCTATAGATTAATTACTCCAAAAGACTTGGAATGTCAAGATATCCATTTAGGATATAAATATTATTTATTAAATGTGTGAATAAGAATGAATGAATGATTTACAATGAGAACAAGAGGCTTGCTTATATACCAAGCAAGTGTCTCTTCATGAAGAGTCATGTCCTATTAGACATGCCTCTTCAACCTAATGACTACTTAACTATTATTTATTATTATTATCATTTACATTATATTTATATTATTTATATATTTTATTCGTTACATTGCCTCCTTCCTCAAAAAGCTTTGTCCTCAAAGCTTGTCGATGACAAAAGGCTTGATCTCTTTTTCGACTTCGAATGTCTTTCTGTCTTGAAATAGCCATCGTCATCGATATAAGCTGATATGATATTCTTAGTGACAAACAGAATTGTCGCACTAAGAAGGGATCAGACCATCCCAGATTAATCTTCTGTATAGTATTTTGATCACTGGAATTTTGTGACGACTTGTTAGCATAATACTGGATTGAGGTTACATCACTATTATTTGGAGCATCAGTTTGTTGTTTTGGTTCTCAATGGTTCAGATATGTAGCATGGTTGATTCATCTATTCTAATGATTCGGATGCTGATATAAAGTTTTTAGATTTTCTTCTGGCAAAGATGTTGAATTGGTTATGGAACATTCACTTGGGATGTCCATTGTTTGAATTGCAACATCTATGTGTGTCACTTCATCAACTAACTTGTCTTCTTGAGTTGTCATATTCACTGGATCGGTATTTGTTCCCTTATTTTCAACTTGAACTGTTGTGACTGGAGATTTCGATACTTCTTCTTGAGTGACTTGTTCCAACTTATCTTTTAATGCTTTCTTATCCTCCTTAAGTTTCTTAGTTTGATTGAGCATACTTTGATTATGGTTTCTCAAATGTAAAAGTTCTTTGGTTTTTGATTCATCAACCTTATTTTCAGTGTTTTGAATTTTAAGTTTTTCATCTTTTAGATCTCTAATTTTTTATAATAAATTTTTATTAAGGTTCTTTTAACGTAAATTTTCCTCTTCTTGTTCTGATAAACACTGCTTGAGTTCTTTCTTTGAGACTTTAGTTTTCTTCAATTGTGCCAGTAATTTTTCGACGTGGTCCTTGAGACTAGAAATTTCTTCATCCTTTTCCATTATTTCTTTGTAATGTATATCCACAAGATTTTTATGTTTGCATTCTAACACTTCCTTGCTTTGTTTAATTTTGGCAATTTTGTCATTCTCTTGATCTTTTAGCTGCACTTTCTCGGTACAGTGGATAACATCATTCTGTGGAAGTGATGATGGATGTAGAGAATCAAAGAAGGAATCCATTCTCTTTCTCTTCTCAATCTATCGCTCAAATATTGTAATTAATTGTTCTATATCTCTTGTGAATGATTTTATTTGTTCCTTACTCATGGATTCCATATTTTTTCTTTTTCTTCAATTCTTTTATCTTCCTTCTTCTTCTTTTTCAAAAATTTATTTATTTTTTTCTATTTTTTATTTTATATGATATATTCTCTCTCCTTTTTTTTTAACTCTTTTTTTGTATATATTATTTTAATATATTCTGAACAAACAATAAATATACCCTCTTTTTTTTATATACCCTTCTTCTTTATTCTTTATTATTTTATTTTTTTTAAATAGTAGCAAATGGCCAAAGACCTAAAAAAGGGAGAATCTCGCAATGTGTGGAGAAACGCTTCAATTATGACAACAAGAAGGTTGATGATAGGTTGATAGCCAAAGGCCTAGTGATCAGCCAAACGTGGCTCTGATTCCAAATGAAGTGAACAAATTTCCTTCTGTAGATTAATTACTCCAAAAGACTTGGAATGTCAAGATATCCATTTAGGATATAAATATTATTTATTAAATGTGTGAATAAGAATGAATGAATGATTTACAATGAGAATAAGAGGCTTTCTTATATACCAAGCAAGTGTCTCTTCCTGAAGAGTCATGTCTTATTATACATGCCTCTTCAACCTAATGACTACTTAACTATTATTTATGGTATTATCATTTACATTATATTTATATTATTTATATATTTTATACGTTACACCTTACGTGAACCTATGGGTTATGGCCCACCTATATGAATCAGAAGCATTTACATTGGTGGATTTTAACAAAAACCCAACCAATCACCAAACAACGCTTTAACACATAATCTACCAACGAATATTGGTTCCACCTGAATGCACAAGACTGGACCCCAAATAAAATAAACTTGCATCCATGAACTTCTTCGGTCCACTCAGGCCCAAGTCCTGTTAGCTTCAATCTCCATCGTTGATCAAGACACACTTGATCCAACGGTCAGTAGCGATCTCGCACAGACCACTTGCACGACGTTTAACCACCCTTATGGAGCCAATAGGAATATAAATCCTTGATGTATAATTATTCGGGTATGTTCTAAGATTAACGTTCGATCACTTTACTGACTCGATATCCGTTGGATAACGGAGGCCATCAAATCCTACGGCTTGTGGTTCTTCAACTAAAACACAGGTTAAAAACAGGCCTATCCCCCTCCGTTGACTGTGACCTAAAATTTTGACATTGAGATCGATGGCCAGGAATGAGTGAAGGTCTCTAACCACGATCAATAATTTTCATGCTCTCATACCTCTACAGTTGTTGATCACCATCGATCTAACATATCTATCGATTTGACGATCCAAATCTATTCCTCTGCCATTTTTCTTCCACCATTCATATATGTCCTTCTAAACGATCTGACGGCTCCCTCTGTGCTTGCTCGCTTATGATGGAATTCACATTTCCACCTAGATTAACTCTGCCACACTTTGTTTAAACCCTCACACATATATCGTATTAATTTTGGATCTCCATCGATTCTTACAGTGATCGATGGTTGATCAACAATCCCGCAACATGGAATTTCACTTATTCAACACGGAAATAGATTCATCTACTAACCTTACCTAATCAGAGAATCAACATGTCATACATATATGACACTTTATTTGATTATTGAATTCCTAACTTGATTTCACCTTCTTACGCTGCATAAAACAAAGTTCTCCTTCATGGATGTGACTCGATCTTCGTGGAAAGACAAGATACCTCCTTCAATGTTGTAAATAAATTACCCATGTGCACTCCAAATTCTTGAAACACTTTACACTGCTCCAATCACTAAGAGATCTTGTAATAATTGGTCAAATTTCATGACCTCTGAAAATACCTTCTACGTTGATAACTTCAGCTCAGTATCACAGGCTTCTTCAATGCATATTTTCATATCTAAGATTCCACTTATTACAATGGTCTTTTAAAATGATAGAATTGCTTCAACACAAAACATTAAAGGATATAATCTCTTATCCAAGACTTCAACAAGAATTCAATCAATCAACAATCATCCAAGATGCAATAACATAATGAAAACTTTCTTTCATTAATCAAACTATATACATAAAATGCTTGGCCTGATTTCTACATTTGAAATGGCCCTCACACATTTCCTTACACCCATCTATGTCTTTTCCTCTATCGTTATTTCTCCCTATCCTCTTTATCCTCATGCGCAAGCTTACATTTATAGAATTAATTACATAGTTATGGACTATTCTACATCCATGATTTTCTCTATAGATCACTCAACTAAATCCCTAAAATATCTTATCCCTCTTTTGACTCAACTAATTTCTATTCAAGGAGCTCATAATCCCTAACATATCTATACAACCCAACTCCTCTCATATTCTCAATTATAATAGAATATTTACAATAAACCACACACTCAGATTTTTCTCTTAAAATGTACATAATTTATATAATAATTCAGAAAAACATCACCCCCTAAATCAACCAAATAAACAATGACATTTGAGTAGGATGCTCTTGCATCACATGATGATTTTTCTTATTGATGTAATATTTTTTGTGTGCAAGCATCTTTCTGGTGTTCAGTTTGTTGTTTTTGGAGTTAATGGATGTCAACCAATATTCTAAACCTTTGTTTTTCAGCCACCATGAGCAAGTTGTCTTAGGCAAATCCAGCCTTCTTGGAGTGTTGGGCTTGGCCTTGGGTGATTTTCACCTCCCCTACAACTTCCACACTTGTCATGCACCCTTCCAATGGTTCATCTAACCTTTATTGTTCTCCAAAACCTCTTAACAAACTTCCTATAGCAGTACAGGACATCCTGTAGTAGTTTAGGATATCCTGTAATAGTTTCCTGTAGCAAACTTGTAGCAAAGTTATTTTGCCCATATCTCCAAAATGGTATACTGGATTTCCCTAAACTTTTTTGAGAATGTTTTCATCATCCTAATGCACCTCCCCATAAAACAATCTTGGCCAATGGATGCACAGATCTCAAGAAAAAATAAAAATGGTTGTAGATGATGGAGGTCAATTTCTAGAAAAATATGCACTGGAATTTGTTGAAATTGAATAGGCATGTTACCATTATTCATATGCATCTCCCCATGAAACAACTTTGCAAATGGATGCATGAATATCGAGAAATTTTTAAAATGGTTATAGGTGATGGAGGTTCTCGAAAAGTGTGCACCATAATTTTCTAAAATTGCTTGGGTCTGTTACTATCATCAATATGCATATCCTCCTAAAACAACTTGGCAAATGGATGCACGGTTTTCAATATATGACAAAAATAATTTTATACTCTGTGTATTTTACTTCATGTAGAAAAACAAATCTTTCCTATAGCGTTTTGGGACAGCAAGGAAAATGAGTGGTAAAAGCTTGAGACTGATGAGTGGACGGTGGAAATAGATGAGGGTGATGAACTGGCATGGCATTGGTTGTTTTGGAGCATCTGAGAAAATGAGGAGAAAATCCAAGTTTGACTTCCTTTAACTAAGCTTTTGATCAACTTTTCTTTTGGTGGCTAACTTGTTTTTGTTACTTGCAAAGGTTAGAGAGCACTTGCATTCATGAGAGAGAGATACAAGGAGAAAAAAAAAAAATTATTATTTTTTCCCTTTTTTCTTCTAGGCCTACTAGCCGCCTCAATGAGGTTTTCAACTAGTAGGTCTGCCTAGGCACCTCAAAGGAGTTTTTCACGTGAGATTTTTTTTCTCTTATTTTCCTTTTTTTTTTCTATCCTACACTACTTGAAAAACAAAATCCCTTTCCAATATAAGAATACTTCCGATGGAGCCATGTGCACATCAAGATGACAGATAAACTAATGTGTAGGCTTGAAATATATGCTTTGATATGTACCTAAATTTCAGAGACAAAATTCTTTGATTGAGATGAGATCATGAATTGTTAAAGACAAGTGTGCAGCTGCAAATCACTGATTGTTTGGAAAAATATTTCAATATAGTTTTGATGCCCCTAGTTCACTTACTGATTTGGATCATCTTGGATGCCTTCTTCTTCCATGAAGTTTAGATTTGCTTCTTTTTCTGATCATTCTCTTGTGTTATCCCCCACAATGTCTCAGGTTGATGAGGAAATCAACGAAGGTAACCATAGACCAAGCTTTCAATTTGGTAGATAGCTATACTAGACTAGAGAGGGCTCTCTCTATAGAATCATAGCCAAGAGATGATTGGATGATAAAGGATTTTATGCTAGATAGCTAATCTCAGGTAAGTTTTGGAAAATTTATGGTTTTGTTGCTGGATAAGGGAGAAAAGCTAGGTAGCTATGGTAGAGGGTCAAAGGATTACAACAACAAAGATATGAAAGAGTAAGGTAGCTACACTTTTGTGATGTATTTTAGGTTTTTCAATGTAGTATGGTGTTCAGATGAAGCATGAAGGTCTTAATGAGCATGAGACATAAATTCATTAAGCAAGAGTGAACATAACATAAAATAATTTTCCATCAAAATAGAGCTTAGTGAAAAGAATCTTGTTTATCAATTGCAAGGAAAACTATTGAAGCTATGATGAATGGAAAAGGAAGATAAATATCATTCATATAAAGTAATAACAGAGGAAAAACAACATCATAAACTTACAGCACGGGAATTCCTAGATAATAGCCACAAATTATGTCCTTTGATTTCCAAAAATGTCAAATACAGGCTACAATGGTTCTCTCCTCAAATGTCCAACCCTTGGAAAATGATTCCCTTCCATATTATATAGGAAAATACAACATATGACATTTCATCAGGTTCAAATTCTATTCAAGGGTCATCATAACTAGCTTTGATGAGTCCTCACCTAAAACTAGGATAGTTGAGACAGTTTCAACAATTTAGGCTAAATTTTAGGAGAGCATATCTCCTCATTAATGACAATTTTACTCATAAAGTGAGGAAAAAACCAACTAAGAAACCAAAAGTAACATTAATATATCATAATATCTCAAATTTTCCATCATTCAATACTCAAGAAGTTACCAGACCAAATGGATCATGCTAGAACCAGAAGGGTCGCTCCAATCAGCAAAAAGGTCGCACCACCATGCACCAAAATAGGAAATTTTGTAGAAGGGTCGTACCTGTTTGAAGCTAGTTTTAGGTATCTTCCTGAAGTCAAAATGGAAATCTGAAAGAATGGTAAACTAGCCTTGTCTGTCTAGTTTCCAGAACATCTTGAATTTTGGAAACTTACCCATGGAAAGGCCTCCAAAATATCATTCTTCCAACCTTACTCAGAAGTGTTGTGCCAACCCAAATTTAATGGTAGAGGCCTGAAAAAGTGAGGTCTTTTCTGTTTCTGATCAAAATGGGAAGCTTTCATGCAAAACTAGGATTATATTTGGCATTTACTCATCATTATGTATCCATGCATGTAGTAAAAACTTCATTTGGATGTCCAAGGAAAAAGGGTCGCGCCTCAGTGCGACGCTTTTGTGTGCCTTTTCCTCCAAAATTTAAAGAAAAATCCAAATTGCTCCAAAACTTTCAAAAAAAATTCCTTGGATGCTATGGATGATAGGCTAAACATTATTGGATTTTTTAGTCACCAATTTTATTCTTTTACCCCTTTTCCTTGATTCCCTTTGCTTGTCTTGGACCTCTTTTAGTTTTTCTTTCAATTTCTTGATTCTGATTTTTGCAATCTGATTCCTTGTTTGACAGTGATGGGCATGTGCCTCAACATCTGATTTTCCCTATTAGCTTTGTCAAGAAGCTTCTCCATATTTCCATTGAATTTTCCTAGCCAATATTCCATGTCTTCAATGATTTCCATAGCAATTCTGTCTTCAAGACTCAAATCCTCATTTAGTAGGTTTTGGTATTTTTCCTTCTGAAATTTTCCTTTGAGACCCTATGTCCTAGGCCTCTTCCTTCCAACCTATTTTTCTTACTCATCATGCTCATCATGCCCCATCACTACTTTACCTTTGGACTCTTTCATACTAGTTTTACATAGATCTTTTTCTAAAAGCAGTTGCTTTGCCTTCAGCTACTCATTTTCTTGCTCAAGGAAGGAAATGATGAATTTGGCTCTTGCCATACTATCTAGAAACTCCATGATCTGAGAATCCTTCTCTCTGATAACTAGTTTCAAGGTTTGATGATCATATTGGGACTCCAAGTCCACTATGTGTATGTCATGATGGATAGTCTCCTCATCCTGCAAATGTGATCCCTATTGTGCTGATGTAGAAGGCTTGGCCTCTTCCACAATCTATAGAGAAAACACAAGCCTGTTCCCTCTTTGATATGTCTTGGTTACCTTAGGTCTAGGTGCCTCTGAAAATTCTTCTTGTTTTCTTGTTGAACCATGCTTCATCAACCATGCGAACCTTGACCCTGATGGTGTTGTTTTATTGGGAGAAACAGTGGGGCTAATGAGAGGAGTAGTTTTTAATTTATCCAAAAAGGTTTCCCATGCGATTTGCTTGACTGCAAGCTGATGCATATCCACAATCTTGATCAAGCTATGGTGAAACAAATTGGTGATATGAGGTTGTCCCTTGGTGTGAATTTTTTTAGTCATCTTCACCACACTTTTAGACAGAAAGTTGCACAAATTAAGTGTTCTTGTAGAGGTGAAGTGCATAAGTAACCTAACATGATACCTATATAATCTAGAGAATATGCCTTCACATGTAAAATACTTCATAATAAGCTTCATTAGAGGGGCATACTTGTTAATCATATGTCTAAAAGGAAAAACATGTTCAGAAATCTCTCTGACATTAGGTTTTAGGAACATCTTATAATCATCAAGGGGAAATTCCATGCATTTGAACCAAGTGTGACCATGATTTGGAATACATGTGGCTGAAGAAATAATACCTGCTGAGAGATTGAACTCAATACCTGCTATGAAAGCCTTATCTATGTTGAATATTGGGCAAATAGGCTTGTCAAAGGGACACGAGAACCAAACTCTGCAACCTGCTCACAAAACTTCATAAAACCAACATTTCTGAAACATTTTTGGGAAAATGGAGAAGCATTTATTTCTCTCCTCCCTTTTGCACTTTCTTTTCACTCTCTCATTCACTATCCATTAAATTTGTTGAAGGGTAAAACACTAGCCACATGATGTTGATAAAACTGAAGTGGGAGGTTTCTCAAATTTGAAAACGTAGTGGAAGGCTAGGGTTTGATGAAATCAATGGCAAATGAGTGGTAGAATGATAGGATATTTTCAATTTATGGTTTCATGGATGATAGATGACAGTGGTAAATCAATAGAATCTAGGTTTCATTCACTAAAACGTTTCTAGAGAAAACCCTAAGAAACAACCAATTTACATTGAGAAAAATCTTTGAAATGATGGTGTAGATGGTCACTTACTGTTTGCAGAGGCTTTAAGAGTCCTTGAATGATCTTTGGAAGTTGAAGAAATCAAAAATCCCCTTGAAACCAAGAAAAAATCCCTATATTGTGCATTTCCCAAAGAGTGGCATTGTGGGTTGCTCTTGCTCAGAAAGGTTGCACTTCTTTTAAAAGGATCACGCTCTTCCATAGAAAGGTTGTTTTCTTCATAGAAAGGTCGCTCTTCACTTAGAAAGGTCGCAATTCACTCAGAAGGGTTGCATTTCCTACAGAAGGGTCACATTTCCCAAAGAATACAACAAAACCCTCAATTTTCACAAAGTTTTCTTCCTACACGATGATAAATGAGAGATGCTTGAAATTTTGAAAGTGCAAATGAGTTAAAAAACAACTCATATTACCATATTAAACTTAAATTTAGACCCTTGACACTTTATGACCTTTGATATTTGAAACTTGGTAACTTTATCGATTTTTTTGAGACATCGAATCTTTTTTGGAACTCTAGACTGTGGCCTTTGGAACTTGGACTTTGAAGTAGCTATTCCATATGAAAACATAAAATTACATTTGATATCAAAATTTATTAAATATACTTTCTTATTACCACTCCTCCTTTGTCGGATTTATGCATGAAATGAGAGTTTTAGTGACCTTGAAACCCTAATGACCTAATGGAGACACTGAACTAAATGAAGACCATGGTGACATGACTAAAGTGATGATGATGATTTGTTCAATGATGACACATCCAACTGAGTGATGGCAGTGATCAGAAATGGAAATCTTGAATGAGTGGAAATAACCCTAGACACACTAACCAGTGACCAAATGTTTTGAATGGAAGACCTAGTGAAATGACAAAACTTGACCTTAAAACCTAATGGACTTTCTGAAAGAGAACATTTGATCACTGGTGGAATGAAAAACTAGCTGACACTAACATTTTCTCTAGCTAGGGATGGTAGCTCCATAAGAGATGTCAAGAACAACGTAGACCTAGTAGCCTTATTCATTGGGCATGGAGTCAAAATGCAAAGCCTAACTTAAATATGAAAACTAACTGACTCACAAAGAAAACAGAAATTTTAAACCAACAATTGATCAAGAAGTCATATGGCCTTCTCCTCGAGCTTCAAACTCCTAAGATATCCACTGCAAACTTTGACATGAAATGTAAACTAGTATATACAATGATCATGAAAATTTCTAGAGGTTTCTTTAGATGTAGTAGTGCTTGAGAATCCTACCATTGATTTCTCCTCCCGAATAACTTTGGCCACTCATTTCTTCCAACACATAAGCATTATTCCCCCTGAAGACTGAGATTTTGTATGGTCCCTTCCATAGGTTTTCAAACTTTCTATGTTTTCCCTTCTCTTCATTCCTTGCATCCCAATGAAGGACCACATCACCATGTTGAAGTTTTCTTCTCTAGTCTTGCAGTCATAAATCTTTTTAATACTTTCCTAAAGCTTGGAATTATTTTGAAATACTTCTTCCCTAGTTTGTTTTAAATAGATCATTTGACTTATCCTTCGCTGCACATCATTCGGTTCGCTACTCACTTCCTGCAGAAGTTTCATGACGAGAACAACAAGGGATAAACCCTGTACACCAACTAAAAAGGAGAAATTCCTATGGATTTTTTAGTATTGACTATGTCCACCCATAAATAATTAATGATCTTTTTGTGCCAGTTCTTTTTATTGACCTCCATAACTTTCTTAATGATATTGATCAGAGATTTGTTAGAGGATTCAACCAGCCCATTCCCTTGTGGGTAATAAGCAGTAGAATTCCCTAACATAATATGGTACTTTTCACAAAACTCCACCATATTGTTGTACTTGAAAGCAATAGCATTGTGAGTGATTATTTTTTGTGGGTAGCCAAATCTATACAAGATATTAGTTTCAATAAATTGAATGACAATAAAATCAGTAGCTTTCCTAGTTGGAATTGCTTCAATCCATTTCGTAAAGTAGTTTGTGGCTATTAGAATCCACTTGTGCTATGCAAATGGCGAAGGATGTATTTATCCAACAAAATCAAAACCCTATTGCTAAAATGGAGCTGAGACCAAAACTGGCTACAAAGGCAATGGAAAAAGTTTTCTTTTCCCTTGAGAAAGTTGGCACTCATGGCAGCTCATTATTGTTCTATACACATCTGCAAAAAGAGTAGGCCAATGAAACCCAACCCTCAAGATTTTGTTGGTTGTGGTTTTCCAAAAGAGATGGCTACCACAATCTCCTTTGTGGAAATCAGTCATCATATCCTTAGCTTCATTTTAAATAAGACAACTCAACAATACACCACCCAGATATTTCCAAAACAAAACACTCTCAAGAACAAAATATTTTGAAGCTTTCATTTTTAATGGTCTACTTTTACCTTTGGGCACTTCCAGTGGAGGATTTAAATGTTGCAATACTTAAACTATGTTGGAGGACCATGGAGATGAAGTGAACATATCTGACACTTATACCTATGAATCTTCTACTTCTTCTTTGGAAAGGGCAGCGATCATATTGATATCTAGCACATACAAATTAGATTCAGCCATGAGTTTGGCTAAACCCTGTCCCTTAATGAGCTTTGTTGACTTTATTTATAGATCATATTCTAACATTGCTGCTATCCATTTTCCTCTCCAAACTTCTGGATCAGTTTGTGTAAGGGCTTCCTTTACTACTATTGTTGGAACATAAGCTATAGTATGAGAATGAAGAATATATACTCGGAAGTCTTTAAGCTCTTTTACTAAAGCCAAAGCCTTCTTCTCAATAATGTTGTAATTTAGTGCTGCATCCCTTATTTTCCAATTGAAAAATTCTATGGGTTGTCCATTTTTTTTATCCTTCTTTTGCATCAAGACTGCTGCTAAAGTATGTTTTGAGGTGAATGAAAATATGATTAAATCTAAAGTATAGTCGAGATTGATTAAAGTAGGAGCATTAGATAATGAATATTTGACTGGATTAAAAGACTTTTTGGCACCTTCAGGCCATCTTATCTCATTGTCCTTTTTCAGCATTTCTATCATCTCTCTCAAATGTTCAGCGAGGTTGGGGATGAATCTCCTTAAAAAGTTAATTTTCCCATTGAATGACTGAATTTATTTTTTGTTCCTCAGAAAATCTCACTGCTGAATAGCTTCAACCCTTGCTAGGTCAATCTGGATGCCATCCTTGGAAATGATGTGGTCCAGCAACTTACCTTCCTCCATGGCGAAAAGGCTCTTTTTAGGATTCAGTGAAATTCCAAAATTTGTGCATCTTTGAAAGACAATTCTTAGATAATGTAAATGTTTGTCATCGGATTTAGAAAAAACTGTGAGATCATCTAAGTAAATCACTAGAAAAACATCATTTTCCATGGTGAAAGGAATGTCCATAACCTGTTGGAATCTTTCTCTTTCATTATTTAATCCAAATGGAATTTTGGCATACATAAATGTACCCCATGGTGTTGTGAAGGTCATTTTTAGTTGATCATCCTTTGGCACTAAAATCTGATTGTAGCCCGAGTATCCATCAAGTCATGTCATTCTGGAATACCCAACTACCCTTTGCAGGATATGGTCCATCTTTGGCAGGGGATAGTTGTTCTTTAAGGATACTTTGTTCAAATTTCTAAACTTGATACAAAGGTGAATCTCCCCAGTCTTCTTTCTCATCGGCATGAAATTTGAAATCCATTCAGAAATTCGAAAGGAACTATAATACCATATTTGTAAATCCTAGTTACCTCCTTTTCGATGGATGGAAGAAAATTAGGATTAATCCTCCTCAACTTCTGGCACAATGGATTTTGATCAGGTTTGACAAGTATAGTGTGTTGAATTATGTTTTTATCATACTCCTTTAAATCTAAATAGTCCCAAGCAAATACATAAGAAAATTCTATCAACAAAGCAATATGCTTACTTTTGATCTCAGGAGACAGATACTTTGATAATTTGACCATTATGGGCTTATCTGTTGCGACAATTTTTACATCCTCAACACCTTTCTATATAGGGACCATGGTCGGCTTTCTAGCAACATCATCACGATCAAATAACTCTTCCAAAGGTATAAGACCTCATGGAATGTTATTGTATTTCAACCTATGTTGCTTCAATTTCCTGATCATCTTCATCACATGTGTCATCAATATGAGAATTTAGAAATTCATCATCCATCTATAAAAAGTTACTAATCTGTTTGTCGTCCCAAAACACCTGCCAGTATCTCAGATTTTCAAGGACAACTGGGTGGTGTTTGACATGAATTGAATACTTCTTACCTGAACAGGTAGGAATCTTAACCATACTTGTTGCAATAGTAAGAGAATCAACTGTCATATTCTGAGTTCTAGGGATCAAATATAAAGTATACTCTAAAAAAGTCTTAAGGATGTCAAGGATAGCATTTCCATAAACTTGCATCCCTGGATGCTTGGCCTTGTACTCCCCTTTTACCTGTTTAATTATTAACTTGGAGTCGCCATAAACTGATTATCTTCGCCCCCAGTTTTTTCAGAATTTTAAGGCCAACAACCAGTGCTTCGTACTCCGCCTCATTGTTTGAGCAATCAAAAGCCAATTTATAAGAACATAATCTTACATTTGAAGGAATTTTACATGACTGATGTAAGGGGCCATGAATCCACATGCCGATTCTAGCTCCTTCCTTCCCTAATGCACCATCAAACTCCATGGTCCAAAGACCTTCTTCCTCAACGAGAAACAAAATTTTAGAACACTGATCTTTCTAATTTTCTAGAGGATGACTTACTCTCTCAACAATCTGAGTTTCCAGCACTAATTCAACAATCTCTTCGAATGAAATTTCCCGCTGCAAACTTTTAGTATGCTTTTCTTGTTTTTCTGCAATCAAATCTTCCTGTACACTACTTATGACATTTGAAACTTCTGAAATCTGAACAATTTCACTATCATCATCAACTGAATTCAAATCACTATACAAAATGAAAGACTCTAGATCAGTATGTACAACATCAATAGGGTAATTATTTTGTCTTTCTTTGCTACTAATCATCAATTTCATCTTATTCTCCTGGTATAGTTTTCTAAGTTTCCCAAATACTAGAATAGCAGCATATGAAAAATCAAGTTGCAAGGTTCCTTTCAGCTTTTCCCCCAAGACTGTGAAAGCAACATGCCAAACTGTGGAGGTATATCAATGACCACTACATCCATCAATACATTTTTCACTGGGATTTGGTCAAGGGACACTACTAGATATTTGATAAGGCCAATGCATTTGACTCTCCCTGAATCAAAAGAACACAAATCATGGTAAGGTCGAGTAATATCTAATCCTAGTTTTTCCATAGTAGCTTTTGGCTTCAGGTTATGTGAGGCACCAAAATCTAACATGGCATTATGGAGTATAAACTCATGGAGTTTCAAACTAAGATAGAAAGGAGGAACTTCATTATCCTCAGGAATTCCCTCTACAGCTGGACCAAATAAAATTGCAAGCTTATCATTGGCAACATTGGCAATATCTGACATTTGATCTACTTTCAACATCTTAGCAATCTGGAATTTGTACTTTTCATTATGAATTAATTCAGTTAGAGGAATTGAAACCTTCAATTTGGAAATTTCATTCTCTAAGATAAATAGATTGGATTGTTTGCCTACCTCTTTTGCTACAGTTTCCTTCCTTTAAGGTTGTCCTTTGGCTTGAGATTCCTTTTCTAACTTTAAGTTTGAACCTCCTTGTCCTTCCTCCAATTACTAGTAGAAGATTCATTATTTTTATCCTGGCTCAGAATAACAATTTATTTCTCTTTGTTTTGATCTGCAAGAGTTGCTTCTTTCTTTGTTTTACCTTTGTGAACATTCTACCTTTTCTGATGTAATGTGACAAGGAAATTTCTACTACTCAAGTTGTATTGTTTCTGCAAATGATTAAGGGCATTATGATATCCACTTTGATACTCTCCGTCTGCATTGCCCATGAATCATCATTGGCAAGGAAAAGTTGTTGATCACTTGGTGTTATTAATTCCTAAGAAATTTGAGCTTCCTCAATAAAAAAGGTGGGTGATTCATCTTCCTCAAAGAAATGATTAGCCTCAACAATTTCTTCTTCCTCATCTTCTGGGCCTTGTGTGTAGTTTTGTTGAAATGGTGTTTTGATCTGTCCTTGAGGATCCTGATTTTTCTATTCTTTCGGCTTATTTTGGAACTGTGATTGTTGTTGGCCCTTATAGTTCAGATTCCATATCGAAGGCTCTGCTTGTTTATCAACAACAGTCATTATGTCCATCATCCTTTCCATTGTTTTAATCAGAGTGTCAATCTTTACCTCAGAAGAAGAAGATGATGACTCCTTAATGGTGACTTTCTTCTTAGGTTTCTCCGATTTGATTTTGGAATTTTTAATAAGAAAATTGGCTTCCACACTTACAGTATTGCACTGTATTTCTTCCAAAGTTGTAGGATCTCTCTCCCTAAGATGATATGCCATATCTGGGTCGAAGGCATCAAGATAGTGGAGGAGTGCTAAACCAGTGGGAGGTTTAATGTCATTGGGAATGGAATTATAAACCAGATTGAACAGTGTTGTAAACTCTTGCACTAACTCATTTGGGTTTATTTTCATAGCATTTTACTCAACCAAAATCTGTAATGGATTTTTCTTCTCCTACCACTAGGACAAGAATAACTCTATCAACTGCTGGGAATTATTGATGGAATTGGCTACCAAATTGCGAAACCATTTCTTCACATCTCTAGAAAAACTCTAAGCTATGATTATCATCTTTGCATCCTCCTCATCAACCTCTTCAAGGTTAATAAAATCTATCAGTTTGTCAACATGTTGTTGAGCTATAATCTTTGATGTTCCATCAAACAGGGGGAGTCTTTGACCATAGTTCTGAGGTAGGGCAACAAGTTGACCAGGTAATAGTAAAGGAAAAAACCGTGCCATGACTACTAGAGGAGGAAAAATATGTACAACAATGAGTTGTGCAGGCATTAAAATAGGATGTGTTGATGGAGATGATGACACTAGCAGAGATATTGGTAAACTAACAATGGCAGATGATGTAGCTAATGTGTTTGGAGATGAAGTAGAATATGAAGCAGTACCCAAGTTTTCAAGATGATATTGAATGTAAGATTTCTTGGTAGTGATTTGAAGTTGGTCTGCTAAGCTTTGAAGTTTATCAAAATTTAACTACAACTTGTGATCAGTTTTGGAAAAGAGGGATTTAGCAAAAGGAAGGTAGGAATCAAACCTAGTAGGATCAAAAACCTCTTCCAAAAGGGAAGACTAAAATTTAGATCGAAACAAAGATTGCTCAAACTAAATATCAAAATAAATATCTTCAACAGTCAATACTTGATCAGGTAGAGAGGTAGTTTTTACCAATTTTCTATGTTCACTTTCAGGAATAGGAATTTTGAGTTTTTTAAGTAACTTCTCTGGATCATCAACAATAGTAGGCAGACTTGGGTCAGGATTTGACCTCGTGTATCTTTTAGGACACAAATTTTTTACACCTTGAACTTGATGTGATTACTTAAATCAACCTTCCTTTGGATACTGGAATTTGGCACCCACAGAACTAGTCTTGAAAGCATTAATAGAACTAACCCCAAGAATGATATAACAGTTGTTTCTCTGGCAACGACACCAAAATGTTATGCCCCACAATGTCCCTGGATGATAACTAAATCGACGGAGGTAACCACAGACCACGATTTTAGTTTGGTAGTTAGCCCTACCAAACCAGAGAGGGCTCTCTCTATGGAATCAAAACCAAGAGATGACTAGATGATAAAGGATTTTAGGCTAGATAGCTAAGTTAAAGTAGGTTTTGGAAAATTTAGGGTTTTGTTGCTGGATAAGGGAGAAAAACCAGGTAGCTATGGCAGAGGGTCAAAGGATTACACCAGCAAAGATATGAAGGAGAACTTTTGTGATGTATTTTAGGTTTTTTCGGTGTATTATGGTGTTTAGATGAATCATAAAGGTCTCAATGAGCATGAGACATGAATTCATTAAGCAAGAGTGAACATAACATAAAATAATTTTCCATCAAAATAGAGCTTAGTGAAAAGAATTGTGTTTATCAATTGCAAGAAAAACTATTGAAGAGATGTTCAATGGAAAAGGAAGCTAAATATCATTCATATAAAGTAATAATAAAGGAAAAACAACATCATAAACTTACTGCATAGGAATTCCTAGATAATAGCTACAAACTGTGTCCTTTGATTTCCAAAAATGTCAAATACAGGCTATAATGGTTCTCTCTCAAAATGTCCAACCCTTGAAAAATGATTCCCTTCCATCTTATATAGGAAAATAAAACATATGACATTTCATCAGGTCAAAAATTCTATTCAAGGCTCATCATAATTGGCTTTGATCAGTCCTCACCTAAAACTAGGATAGTTGAGACAGTTTCCACAATTTAGGCTAAAGTTTACGAGAGCATATCTCCTCATTAATTACAATTTTCCTCATAAAGTGAGGCAAAAACCAACTATGAAACCTAAAGTAACATGCTTGAAATTTTGAAAGTGCAAATGAGTTAAAAAACAACTCATCTTCCCCTTTTAAACTTAAATTTGGACCCTTGACACTTTATGACCTTTGATATTTGAAACTTGGTAACTTTATGGCTTTTTTTTAACATTGAATATTTTTTGGAACTCTGAACTATAGCCTTTGGAACTTGGACCTTGAATTAGTTATTACATATGAAAACATAAAATTATGTTTGATATCAAATTTTATTAAAGATACTTGCTTACTACCACTCCTCCTTTGTCAGATTTAGGCATGAAATGATATTTTTAGTGACCTTGAAACCCTAATGACCTAATGGGGACACTGAGCTGGATGAAGACCATGGTGACATGACTGATGTGATGATGATGATTTTTTCAATGATGGCACATCCAACTGAGTGATGGCAGTGATCGGACATGGAAATCTTGAAGGGGTGGAAATAACCCCAAACACACTAACCAGTGACCAAAGTTTTTGAATCAAAGACCCAGTGAAATGACAAAAACTTGACCTTAAACCCTAAAGGACATTCTAAAAGAGATCATTTGATCACTGGTGGAAGGATAAACAGACTAACACTAACATCTTAAACACATGGAGGATCTGATCGTAAACATGAGGGGACTTTCCCAATCTCTTCTCTTCATCAAGTGCAACCCATGATTCTTTTGTCTTCTCATTTGAATCTTCTTTTTCTAAATGTTGTCCTTCAATGACATCAAGAGAATCTATTTTTTGCAATTCTCTTCTTGAGCTAAGATGAATACCATTGAGATCAAGGGGATATGTTTGGAAGTGTTGTGCCTCAACATTGTAAGTGGGTTGAGGTAATTCCTTGTGTGGGTTTGGAAATGGTTGTACAGGTAGTTGAGTGGGAATGGATCTTTGAGATGGATGTGGTTGGGGTTGTGTTTGTGGGGGAGGTGTATGGTACGGATAACATGGAGTGGGGTATGGAGGATATTTTGGATGGCTCCCATAAGTTCCTTGCCAACCTTGTTTCCAAGATTGGTTTTGGGGTTGAGATGGCCAAGGTTATCAAGGAAAGGGTGTGTTCCAATTACTTTGAGATGGATGTGCATAAGCTCGAAATTGTGAATTAGGTTCTTGCATCATATCAAGTTGAATAGGATGTCATGGTACTCTTGGAGCGACATAACATAGCTACACTGGCAATTGACTTTCTCCATTGTCCTCTTAGTAATTTCCTTCAACCTTGGTAATGAGGGGAAATATTTAACATCATGTGATTATGCATGGACAACACAAATATCAAGATCTTTGTTTTGCTAATTTTTTATTCTTAACATTTCTACTTGTTCACTTAGATTGCTAAGAATTTTTGTTTTAAAGTTATCAAGCAAATTTCCAAGTTTAGCTTGACTTATCAACTTTGATGCTGATTGACTTACTCTTGCCCTTCCTCTTGATATGTGTTTGCAGGTTTCAAAAACTTATTTAAATCATAATTGGTATACATCACCTCTACTCATGAGATCAAGGAGATTAATCCATTCATCTCTAATTGTTCTAAGTAAGAGGGTTTTTAGTGTGTCGGATCCTAAATGACATAGTTTTTCCCTATTAACATTATACATGAACCTCTCTATTATATCATCATGACTCTCATCTTCTTTTTTATTCGTTCTAAATATTTCTTTTTTAAGATCATGATCTTTATATTTTTCTAGAAATATCTTTTGCATATCATTCCATGATCTTATTGAATTAGTCCCTAAACTTAAGAACCATTTAAGAGCTCTATCCTTCAATGTTGCCAGAAACAATCTCAATTTTTTATTGTTTAATAAGTAACCATAAGATCTACAAACAATTTAAATTCAAAGAGAAAGGTTTCTGGATCCTCTAACCTTAGACCATGAAAGTTTGGAAGAAAAGTTGGAGGAATGTTATTCATGTGCACACTAACATCATTATCTTGAATAGGAAATCCAAGAGGATCTTCATTGTCATCATCTCCATCCATTTCTTCTACCTTCTTTGTCACCTCTTCTTCTTCTACCTACAAAAATGAATGGTGATGTGGCTCTTATTGCACCACGTGATCAAATGGGGGGGGGGGGAGAGTTGGTGTTGAAGAATTTTTTTTGAATAAGAATGCTAATGCAATGCACTTTTATGTTCTTGAAATGAAATATGCCTAATACAATATTTTTGTTTTTGCAGAAAGTAAAAAGAAATGGATCAACTGGGGAAGAAAACAATGCATACTTTGACACCTCTCTGGCAATGGCACCAAAAAGTGATGAGCCTCAGTATTGCAACAAGAATGTTGAAACTACCAAGGCTACCAAATTTAATTATCAACCCAGGGTTAGTACAAACTTAAGAGGTAACAACACTACATGTGCAGTATACAATGTGTCCTTCCTTTGTTGTCATGATGTAATGGAGTGCATGTAATGAAATTAAATCCTAACTAATTGCATAAATGGAAATGCTCGAAATGGAAACCTTAACCTATTGCAAGAAAGAAAATACAAGGAAAAACTATTCTAATTGCAAAAATTAAAGATAAATAATTAAATATCAATCATTACATTTCAATCCATTGATAGAGTTCATTGGATGTGGAAATCAATAAAATCATTATTGTATTATCCAATTCATAAATTTGTCCATTAACTCAATTCGTTGAGATGTTTTGCATGGGTAAAAAGGCAAGTAATAAGTAGTGTTTATCACTCCTCAACCATTTATTTAGAGCCTAGGGGTCCTGATTCAACACTAAGGGATAAAAACCAACAATTTTGAGCAAATTTGGGCAAGTATATACATGTTGGAAGAGTGCTACAGGAATCTACTACAAGAAACCGACCTGCTACAAGAAGATATAATTCACTGAATGACCAAGAAAATCAAATCCAAATTGGATGAGAAATTTTTTTTATTGACTAGGAGATATTAGGTCTCCATTCCAAGTGGAATCACTCAAAAATACCCTTATTAACACATGCTAAAAAATAGCAGAAAATTATTAGTCTAAAATCTAGAAATTTAAGAACTAGCGAGCTAGTTAATCTATCAAATGTATAACATAATCAAGTGCTAATGTTGTTGGGTTACGAAATGGGTATGTATTTACTATTAATCTCATCATCTTTTTCCTTGATTCTTATCTTTTTCATATCTTAATGCGCTAACATACTGAGGAAATATGGTAAGAAATGAAGGAATTATTTGCAGATGGGATTTAGCTAACTTTTACCCTTCTTTATACAGGAAAATGACAAAAGGGGCAATTTTTGTTCCCTAATGATGGAACAGTAAAAACCAACAAACAAAGGAAGGAACGTGGCGGTTGTGGGCAAGGCTGAGGGTGAATCAGTAGGATCAGCGCAAAAAAAGGAACATTGTCTAAAGTTATAAATTAGTTGTGAATCCCTCAAGATTGGGAGATCATGAGGGATCACATTTATCTTTTTACCCCTTCTGATTATAAAAGGAGATGATTGTAAGAAGAGAGGGGAGAAATCTCTATTATTGTTTGAATTGTAATTTTAATTATAGACTTTCGTTGTTGAGAGAGCACGGTTATATTGTAATGCTACTTACATTTGATGATTAATATATAATTGAAGTTGTTGTTCCCTCGCATTATCTGAAATAGCTTAGCAATGTTCGCTGGCGGCAAAGGGCCTGGCCTCTGGTGGATTTAACTACTTTCTTGTGTTATATTTCTTATTCTTTTAAAGTTTGGTTGGTTTGATAATTTCCTGTTTCTGTGAGTTTACTTTATTCGTTGTTCATTACTTTCTTGTATTGAAATAGTGTATGCTCTATTTATAATTTTCAGTGCTGTCAGTTAATTCGAGTTGTGTTTATCATAGAGTAAATTATCTAGATAGTGAATCACATAGATGTAATCAACTGTAAAGAGTTTGATTATCACTACTAAACTCTCATATTGATATCGTTGCTACTTGGATTGTTTAACTAGAGTTTGAGTTTGATTTAGATTAAATCAGTTAAGAATATATGAGTTAGTGCTATTGTACTCCCAGTTGATGCCATTGTTAGTTGAATTGTATGTGTGAGGATTGATTACAATTTCAGTAGAAGATTGAGTCTTGAAGTTTAGATGTTATATTTCCTTTGATGATTGCAATTTGATTTTATTAGATGCATCCATTTACTCTTGTATTAAAAGATCTATACTGTAATTTAAGAAACATTACTCTCTAAATTAATAGTAGCCACATACTGTGTACACTCTTGAAATAAGAGGACTTTCCTAGGTTGATGATTAACGTGGGATAATTAGGAGTTTTAAAAAGTACCTTTTATCAACCAACATTTTGGTGTTGTTGCTGGGGAGAGTGTAACCATTTAAAAAGAGTGATGTATATCTGATAATTGTTGTTGAGGAAGAAATGGGTATTGAAACTAGAAGGTAAGAACCTATCTAACGAGCAAGTAAACTGCTTTCTCCTCCACCTACTTTTCAGCACAATTACAAAAAAGTGAAATAGGTGTTTGATGCTTGTCTATTGAGAGAGAACTTGGTATTAAAAACGGAAGGTAAGAACCTATGTACAGAGCAAGTAAAATGCCTGCACCGCCACCCGCTTTGCAACAGATTTGTTAGGAACTTCAGGTACAGATAAACATTTGATTTTTTTTGCATGAATGACTAAGAAGAAAAGACCCGAAAACAATCCAATTCCACATCCCAAACTTAAAAAATCTAAGGGACCAGTGACCCTTGGACGATTAACTTTCATTGACGACATCTTAAAGGAAGCTGAATCTCAGCCATCAGTAGGTCCCCGAACCGTTGCTTCCAAACAACCTATTATCTCCCTTTGGGCCATAGGCTCACCATATATAGCCTACGCTAAGGTCCACAATAAAATGGAAGGAACTAAGTAGAGTTTCAAAGAAATTGAAAATTCACTCCCAATTCCCTCACAAGAAGGGAATTCTTGTAATATTCATGAAGGAGGAGGAGAAACATGGGAAACAGAGGAACCAAGATCCCCTCAGGTAGCAATTGAACAAAGGACACCTAGTATCCCAGACCAAGGGAGTGGTGTCAAGATCATTCCCACCCCTTCTAGACATCCTAGGTCTAACTCTTTAGTTCCAAAGATCCTGAAAGGGTACTGGCATATATTTGATCAAATGGCCAATAATCCACAACCACCCCAGACCTCTACTTAACCCAATACAAAGGAAAAACTATTCTAATTGCAAAAAGTAAAGATAAATAATTAAATATCAATCATTACATTTCAATCCATTGATAGAGTTCATTGGATGTGGAAATCAATAAAATCATTATTGTATTATCCAATTCATAAATTTGTCCATTAACCCAATTCGTTGAGATGTTTTGCATGGGTAAAAAGGCAAGTAATAAGTAGTGTTTATCACTCCTCAACCATTTATTTAGAGCCTAAGGGTCCTGATTCAACCCTAAGGGATGAAAACCAACATTTTTGAGCAAATTTGGGCAAGTATATACATGTTGGAAGAGTGCTACAGGAATCTACTACAAGAAACCGACCTGCTACAAGAAGATATAATTCAATGAATGACCAAGAAAATCAAATCCAAATTGGATGAGAAATTGTTTTTATTGACTAGGAGATATTAGGTCTAAATTCCAAGTGGAATCACTCAAAAATACCCTTATTAACACATGCTAAAAAAAAGCAGAAAATTATTAGTCTAAAATCTAGAAATTTAAGAACTAGCGAGCTAGTTAATCTATCAAATGCATAACCTAATCAAGTGCTAATGTTGTTGGGTTACAAAATGGGTATGTATTTACTATTAATCTCATCATATTTTTCCTTGATTCTTATCTTTTTCATATCTTAATGCGCTAACATATTGAGGAAATATGGTAAGAAATGAAGGAATTATTTGCAGATGGGATTTAGCTAACTTTTACCCTTCTTTATACAGGAAAATGACAAAAGGGGCAATTTTTGTTCCCTAATGATGGAACAGTAAAAACCAACAAACAAAGGAAGGAATGTGGCGGTTGTGGACAAGGCTAAGGGTGAATCAGTAGGATCAGTGCAAAAAAAGGAACATTGTCTAAAGTTAGAAATTAGTTGCGAATCCCTCAAGATTGGGAGATCGTGAGGGATCACATTTATCTTTTTACCCCTTCTGATTATAAAAGGAGATGATTGTAAGAAGAAAGGGGGGAAATCTCTATTATTGTTTGAATTGTAATTTTAATTATGGACTTTTGTTGTTGAGAGAACACGGTTATATTGTAATGCTACTTACATTCGATGATTAATATATAATTGAAGTTGTTGTTCTCTCGCATTATCTGAAATAGCTTAGAAATGTTTGCTAGCGGCTACAGGCTCGGCCTCTGGTGGATTTAACTACTTTCTTGTGTTATATTTCTTATTCTTTTAAAGTTTGGTTGGTTTGATAATTTCCTGTTTCTGTGAGTTTACTTTATTCGTTGTTCATCACTTTCTTGTATTGAAATAGTGTATGCTCTGTTTATAATTTTCAGCGCTGTCAGTTAATTCGAGTTGTGTTTATCATAGAGTAAATTATCTAGATAGTGAATCACATAGATGTAATCAACTGTAAAGAGTTTGATTATTACTACTAAACTCTCATATTGATAGCGTTGCTACTTGGATTGTTTAACTAGAGATTGAGTTTGATTTAGATTAAATCAATTAAGAATATATGAGTTATTGCTATTGTACTCTCAGTTGATGCCATTGTTAGTTGAATTGTATGTGTGAGGATTGATTACAATTTCAGTAGAAGATTGAGTCTTGAAGTTTAGATGTTATATTTCCTTTGATGATTGCAATTTGAGTTTATTAGATGCATCCATTTACTCTTGTATTAAAAGATTTATACTGCAATTTAAGAAACATTACTCTCTAAATTAATAGTAGCCACATACTGTGTACACTCTTGAAATAAGAGGACTTGCCTAGGTTGATGATTAACGTGGGATAATTAGGAGTTTTAAAAGGTACCTTTTATCAACCAACATTTTGGTGTTGTTGCCGAGGAGAGTGTAACCATTTACAAAGAGTGATGTATATCTGATAATTGTTGTTGAGGAAGAATTGGGGATTGAAAATAGAAGGTAAGAACCTATCTAACGAGCAAGTAAATTGCTTGCTCCTCTGCCCACTTTTCAGCACAATTACAAAAAAGTGAAATAGGTGTTTGATGCTTGTCTATTGAGAGAGAACTTGGTATTAAAAACGGAAGGTAAGAACCTATGTACAGAGCAAGTAAATTGCCTGCTCCGCCACCCGCTTTGCAACAGATTTGTTAGGAACTTAAGGTACAGATAAACATTTGATTTTTTGCATGAATGACTAAGAAGAAAAGACCCGAAAACAATCCAATTCCACATCCCAAACTTAAAAAATCTAAGGGACCAGTGACCCTTGGACGATCAACTTTCATTGACGACATCTTAAAGGAAGCTGAATCTCAGCCATCAATAGGTCCCCAAACCATTGCTTCCAAACAACCTACTGTCTCCCTTCAAGCCATAGGCTCACCATATGTAGCCTACGCTGAGGTCCACAGTAAAATGGAAGGAACTGAGTAGAGCTTCCAAGAAATTTAAAATTCACTCCCAATTCCCTCACAAGAAGGGAATTCTTGTAATATTCATGAAGGAGGAGGAGAAACATCGGAAACAGAGGAACCAAGATCCCCTCAGGTAGCAATTGAACAAAGGACACCTAGTATCCCAGACCAAGGGAGTGGTGTCAAGATCATTCCCACCCCTTCTAGACATCCTAGGGCTAACTCTCTAGTTCTAGAGATCCTGAAAGGGTACTGGCATATATTTTATCAAATGGCCAATAATATACAAGCACCCCAGACCTCTAATTATAATACTACATCGTTGACACAGTTGTCAATGCACCCATGAAAGCTATCCCTCTACATAATATTCCCACCTTTCATGGACTCACAGCAGAGGATACAAATGCATTTCTGTTTGAATTTGATGTATTATGTCGGAGTTATGATTACACCACCGACCCCAAGAAACTAAAGTTATTTCCCTCTACGTTAAAAGGAGTAGCCCTACATTGGTTTATGACACTAGGTGGGGACACCATAAATGATTGGGATCAAACAAAAACCACTTTCCTTAAAAAATATCAAGACTATTGCAGATCTAGGGAACTAAAAGATGAAATATTCCAAATGGTAGCAAGACCTAGTGAAACATTTGAAGAGTATGTGGAGTGTTTCCAATATAACCTCCAAAAGTCTCCTTATGCAAATCTACCTTCGCCTGATAATGTGCTAAAAACCATGTTGATTAAGGGAATGAAAGACCAATGGATAGAGACATTAAATATTATGGGTAAAGGTGATATATATCAAGAAGATTGTGCTAACGTTATTAATTTGTGTATCAGGTGCTCAAGAGGCAGTACGAGAATGAAACTAGGAGAATGAAATATGACCACCAGGGACAACAAAATCTCTAGTGGAAGCATTACTCGTGCAGAAATCAGTAACCTACTAGAAGATTTCAAAATAGATATCCTGGGAACTTTGAAAACACAATTAGACATTATGCAAGCAAAGTAGAAGCAGGTTGAAGCAGAACAGAACCTTGTGATCTTTTGCCCTCGATGCAGGAAGAAGCATAGTCGTAAAGAATGCCCATTAGATATGGAACATACCTGTGCCATATGCACTAAAGATCATGCCACAGAAAGTTGTCCATCGCTCCCAGGGTTAAAACAAGTCTTTAAGGAGGTAGAGGAAGAAACAAAACTAGTATACCTCCTAAATCAATGTCGCCAATGGCAAGCATGAAAAACAAGTATGCCTACTGACCCATCTTCTTTCTTTCATCCCTCGCAATATAATTCTCAACAATACATAGGAGCTACGTGGCAAAACCAGCGACCTTTTCCTAATTGGTCACAACAACCATTCTCTATGCCACCTTGGCCCAATCAATCAAATCAAAACAATAGTTGGCCAAATTCCTCTTTCTTCTCACCACTCTGGTAGATCAATACATATCCATCCCAATGGGCCCCCTCCACTTCATAGAACCAAAACTGGTAGTCAAGTTGGCAAAGTCCTACAAACTAGCCAGCAGGAACAATCCCCCTGCCTCAACCTACACTACCAACACCTTACACATTGCAGCAGAACCCTTAACCTAATCTACGACCACAGCTCCCAGCCTAGCCCAACCCAAATCCCAACAATAGACTTGTCCAATCTGTACAAATTATTGAAGGACTGGAGCCAGAAACTGAGTTGAGGGAGTGTAATGAACTCAAATTAAGGTCTAGACAGATAATTGAGTCAAAGGGGGATACAAACATACAAATAGAAGATTCGTTACCTATAAAACAAGCACCCCAAATGGAGAAAACGGTTAAACAGAAGAGCCATGATCAAACTATTACCTCTTCTCCACCATTCCTAGAGATTTTGATTATACCCCGCCCAATAGAATATCCTGATTTCAATCTTTTGAGAGAATTAAAAAATATTTGTGTAAAAATACCCCTCCTTCAGGCTATTCAGGACATTCCAATTTATGCAAAAATTATTAAGGACTTGTGTACTAAAATTCCTAAGAGGAAAATAAAAACAACACCAACTGTCCATGTAGTCGGAATTTTGTTTGATTTATTATCAGGCAGAGAAACACCGATGAAATATGATGACCCAGGAAACCCTATAGTCATAGTACAAATAAATGGATGTTCCTTCCCCAATGCATTATTCGATTTAGGAGCAACCATTAATATTCTCACAACAACAACCTATCAAAAACTTGGCGTTACAGCCTTGGATCCAACTACGACCTTGTTGGAACTTGCTTACCGATCGGTTGTCAAACTAGAAGGGACATTACAGGATGTAATGGTGTCTGTAGATTCTTGGGAGTACCCAGCAGATTTCTTGATTATTAATCCTAGAAATCGAGTAGATGGACATCCCCTAATTCTAGGAAGACCTTGGCTAGCAACTGGATATGCTTACATAAGTTGTCGAACATGCAGTATGACTATAGCAAGAGGAAGTATTGTGAATAATCTAGCTTTATATCCTCCATCTCAGCCAACCCTAACAATAATAAAAACTAGAAAACAACCTGTATCATATTTAACTGAAAACATTCGATCACCGCTAACTATAGAATATGTTCTCTAATTTAAGGATCAAACAAAAGATGACATCATTAGCACTTACATTAATCAACCAGATGTCGTATCCAATCTAAAATGTCACATGATCGAAGCAGCCCTGGATAACGAAATTGAAGAAGATCCCTTAAAAGATATTAATGACTAGACAATACCAACAACCATTGTTTATAACAGTAAATCCACTAAAATTGAGCCAGGGAAAGTCCTGAACATTAACAAAAACCTTACTGATGACCAGGAGTAGAGGCTTGTTCAACTCCTTAGAAAATATAAAGAGGCTTTCACTTGGGATTACCTAGATATGAAATGGATTGATCCCAAATTATGCATGCACCACATCTATCTAGAGAAAGATATGAGGCCCATTCGACAACCTCAATGGAGGTTAAACCCTCACCTTAAAGATGTTGTTAAAGATGAACTACAAACACTGTTAGATGTAAATATCATCTATCCTATATCTAATAGTAAATGGGTTTCTCCATTAGTTGTGGTGCCTAAAAAGAATGGGAAGTGGCATATATGTGTCGATTATAGAGAGATTTATAAAGAAACCCAAAAAAACATTTTTCCCTCCCGTTCATCGACCAGGTCTTGGACACATTGGCAAGTAAAAAATTCTTCTCTTTCCTAGACGGCTTCAGTGGCTACAACCAAATCCAAATTGCCCTTGAAGACCAAGATAAGACTACCTTCCCCTACCCCTGGGGGACATTTTCTCACAGAGTCTTACCTTTTGGACTGTGCAACGCACCTGCCACATTCCAGAGGGCCATACTCAGCATTTTTTTAGACTAGATAAACGAGGGACTTGAGGTGTACATGGATGAATTTACACCCTACGGAGATGACTTCGAGCCGGCATTACAAATGCTAGAGAAAGTTCTACAAAGATGTATTGCTACCAGGCTCTACTTAAGCCATGAAAAATGCCACATGATGATGACCGAGGGCCTCATCTTGGGTCACTACATCTCAGCAGTTGGAATTCAAGTAGATCCAGCAAAAATTCAAATAATCCTCTTAATACCTACCACCTGCACACAAATTAAGGTACGTAGTTTTTTGGGATTTTCTGGATATTATAGAAGATTTATAAAGAATTTCTCCCAAATTGTTGCACCATTATATGCATTAAAAGGAAATATCAATTTCATATGGACTAAAAAATGTGACATTTCTTTTGAAGATTGAAAACGGCTAGTATCAACAGCCCCAGTATTATGGGGCCCGAACTAGGATTTTCCATTTCAAATCTCATCTAACGCATTAGATATGGCCATTGGAGCAGTTCTCGGCTAGGAGGAAGAAAAGAAACCTTATGCGATATACTACATCAGCAAAAATTTATCTCCTGCTGAGTTGAATTACACTGTGACCAAGAAAGAATTTATGGTTGTAATCTATGCTATTAACAAATTCAGACACTATATAATAGGATACCCTACGGTTTTGTATATTGATCACTCTGTTATTAAATACTTAGCTAATAAACCCGTTACAAATGGAAGAGTGGTATGCAGATGTTGCGAACTACCTAGCAGTGGGAAAAAAACCCAAGCACTTGACGTTCAGTGAAAGAAAACTAATAGTGCAATGTAGCACTAGGTTCTCCTGGATCGGAGGATACCTCTTTCACATAGGAGCCAATATGAATATCCGAAGGTGTATCAGGGAAGACGAAATCTTCCACATCCTAAAATATTGCCACGATGGACCTTGTGGTGGACATTTTGCAGACCGCAAGACTGGGCATAAAGTCTTACAGATGGGCTATTATTGGCCCACCATTTTTAAGGACGCCAAGAAGTTTGTCTAGGCATGCGATAGCTGCCAAATAATGGGCTGTCGTGGACAGTTTGACGAGATGCCCCTGCATCCACAATTAGTCATCGAGCCTTTTGAACGTTGGGCATTAGATTTCATTGGCCCAATAAACCCATCATCTAATCAAAAGACATATATACTAGTTGCAACAGAATATGTGACTAAATGGGTGGAGGTAGAAGCATTACCAAGGGAAATGGAGGACTTAGTAATCCACTTTCTTTTCCAAATTTTCGTGTGGTATGGCTTGCCTAGAAAAATAATTATGGATGGAGGGCCACAATTTGTAGGTCATAAGATGGCTGCTACATTAAAAGCTAATCATCTCATGCACAGAATCACATCTCCATACCACTTCCGGGCAAATAGTCAGGTAGAAAGTACCAACAAGGTAATTGAGGCTATACTAACAAAGACAGTCACCTCACATAGACATGATTGGGCTACCCGATTGCCAGAAGCCCTGTGGGTATATCGCACGACATGGAGAAATACCACAGGATACTCCCCATATCAGCTAGTGTTTGGCAAAGAACCTATCTTCCCAATACAATTTGAAATTCAGACATTGAGGATAGCTCAAGAAGTAGGCTTGGATCTGAATGAAACACAGATTAACAGACCACATCAAATTAATGAATTGGATGAAATCCGGCGATCATCTCTTAAGCATACTACATTGATTCAACAAAAAAGAGCAAAATGGCATGATGTCCTCATCAAGAAGAATATATTCCATGAAGGTGATTGGGCACTACTGGACGATTCTAGGTTCCAAGATTTCTCGGCCAAATTCCAGACCAGATGGTTAGGTCCCTACGAGATAAAGGAGGTGCACAATAATAGCACCCTTACATTAACTACAATTGATGGGTCTAGTTACTCTTTTAAAGCAAATGGGCATCGAGTGTGCCTCTACCATAAATTGCTTACAAGGGATTCCTTTTGGCAACACATACGTGAAGATCCCACAATACAAATTCTTGTTGAGGAGGGAAACCCTTCGACAACACCAGTCCAATGAAGAATGTATTCTTTTGAAACTTGTACATAAATTTGACTTTCTGTTTTCCTTCTATTTGATTGGATTTTCTTGGATTTTAGATTTTACATTAGCTTTTTCTCTATTTTTCCTCTGTTGTTCCCTACAGGGAGCAGTTGTTGTTCCCTCTAAGGAACAACAATTTTTGCGCAAATTTTTCTTTGTTGTTCCCTACAAGGAACAACTATTGTTCCCTCTAAGGAACAACAATTTCAACGTGCATTTTTTTTTCCTTGTTGTTCCCTACAGGGAACAACAAATTTTGTGTGTAGTGTTATCACTTAGAACTGTAAACATTTGTATATAACCCTTTTCCCAAGTTCAATGCCTAAAGTTGGTGTTAAATTGTTTTTAGTCTATGTTTCTTACTTAGGGTTGAAGCTTTAAAGATGTTTGATGTAAAGTGTACTCTAATCCTATCGGTCATCCTCCACCATCATGCTTTCATAAGACATGTCTTGTCTAATCCATGTCACCGATCCTTTCCGTAATTTCGTAGCACAGTCTCTTATTGGTCAGTTTCGCTGCATAATTATTGTTTAGCCATTTCGCAGCGTCACCATCAAGCCATTTCGCAACGCATTATGACAATTCAAAACTAATCGCGTTGCGAAATCGCAGATTCGTGCGTTTTGCAGCGAATATTTCTAAAAGGGTCAAGTCCATTATGAGTCACCATTTCCGTCCTCTCATGTCAGTTTTTCGTACCTCCCAAACGCTCATCAACCATCACTCCACTAATAGATTTGCAGACATGTGCATCAGTATTAATTCAAATGAGTTTTACTATGCATGGATCTTTATGATGATCGTGAATGATACATAAGTGACCAGCCCGTGTGATGATTATATGTCGGTTTGCAAGTGAAGCTGCTTTCAAGTGAGCCTGTTTACAAGCGAGGATGAGCCAAAAAAGGATTGAATTACCATTCCAGTTGAATTTGTTGCTCATTGTCAGTGCGAAGATTTTAAAGGCAAGATGGAGAGGAGAGAACACCGGTCTGGAAAATGTCAGAGAACAGAGCCTGAAGGTTTAGACTTAGCATTAAGAGATGAGGGTGTGAGGAAAGCCTTCAAGGATGCCGGTTGTTGGAATTTCTGTAAGAAGCTACAGGGTGGCCATGCTCAGGTAACAAAGGATTTTGCTTTAAACTTCACCGGTTTGAATTCTAAAATAGCTATGTTAGAAGTTAAAGTGTCTTCGGAGGAAATAGCTGCAGTAACTGAGATCCCAAGAGGGGGGCAAGAATGGTTTAAGAACTTCAAGTTCGATATGAATCCATGCAAAGAATTCTTGAAAGAGGCATATGTGAATGAGGACCTGACAAAAGCAGTGCCTAGAAACTATGCTAAGGAGCATTATGCCCTGCTTCTCACCTGTATTCAGAAGTACTTAACTTGTGAGGGAAGATATAATAAAGTCTATTCTTACCACTTCAAGTTGCTGTTGCATTTTACTGGTAAAACATCCATAGACATTCCCTTTTACTTGTTTCGAAGTCTAAGAAAAATGTGTGACAAAGTGCAATTAAGAAAGGATGACTGTGAAACATCTTTATTTCACCATGGTCTAGTTAAATTGTTAGTTTTGAATGGTCTTTAGAAAATAGGTAGGGATTGGGACTCGTTCATTTTCATGGCAGGTTTTCAAAGTAAAACAGGTCTTACTCCACAGCCCGTTAGAGAAAAAGAGCAGTCAGTTGAAGAACCCACGATAGCTAAGCTTCAGAAGGAGGCTAAGGATAAAAAGAAGGTCAAGTCACAGTTAAGAAAATCAGTCAAGCCACTGGTTATTAAAGAACAACCTTAGCCATCAACAAAAGGAGAAGCCCAGCATAAGAAGACTGTACCTGGGCCAAAGGAATCTGAAAAAGTGTCAAGGGTGAGGACAAGGAGTCAAATAAGCAAAGAAAAAGGCAAAGCAGTGGCTGTTGAGGAAAGCCCGATATCAAAGGCCAGCTTGAGTGATTTGTTGGAAGCCATTGAGTTTGAGCAAGTTGAGCCGGTGCACATTGAACCAATGCACATTGACTTGACACAGTCAACACCGGAAAGCACTAAGAAATCTAGGGCTTCAAAAAGACTGAGGTTTGATGAACCAGGTGATGAGTTTATCTTCAAACCAAGAAGACCTCTCACAAGAAAGCAAGCAAGGGAAGCTGAGAAACTGCCTAGAACAGAGGTATCTGAGGAATTGCCCAGAACAGAGGAGGCAGTGGAAATCAAGCAAAAAGGCTCAAATAGAAAAGTCATCATTTCCCAAGGAGGAAATATTATAGCCATAAAGGACCAGTTGGAGGCAACTGAAATTGAAATTGCTAAGATGAAGAGTGCCACTAGAGAGGTTGCAGTCAGGTATGCAAATTATCGAAAAGTTGTGTTGAAAGGAAGTAAAAACCTAGTAGGCCAGGTGGATTTAGTGGCTGATGTTTTCACATGGACAGTTCCAGCTCTCAAACAAGCCAACGTCATCAAAAAGACAAACATGCATTTAAGAGCTGAAAACAAAGCCATGAGAAAGGAGGTTGCAGAATTGAAGGCACAGGTAAGTAAATTAGCTGCTAAATGAAATTGTTGATTCCAAGAAAGGTGTTGTTCTAAGTTTTGTAAAATTTTTCTTAAGTTCATTATTTTGAAGGCATGTAAACCCTGCTATACATATCCAAGGTAAAAAGGAGTTTTGCAATCAGGTGGCAAAGCAGTTAAAATCTCAGAGGGAATTGAAATTGTTTAAAACAGTTTCGCAGTTTCGCAGTGCGCTACGAAACTGCTGTAGGTGTTGTTTTAAAAACGTAGGCAAACAGTTTGATGGAATAATCAGAAATTGGCAAAGAGAACACCTAGGTGACATGAAAGGGATCAAAGGAAGCTGCCACAGCCATTCAACATATGCCAGGTGTACCTTTAACAAAAGGTGAAATATTTTAACCTAAGTTTGGAATTTTTGGTTATAAAGCCACTTTATTCTCGGTGATCAGGGTTTGGAGGGAGCTGCATACGAGAAGTTTTGGTTGGCACACCTGTCCATCAAAGAAGCCTCCAGCATATCAGGAACGTGGTAATGCCCTGTATTCTTGGGTTATTAAATACTTAAAGGACCTACTGCTGCATACTCGGTGATGCTAGGTGATGGAGGACCAGAACCGAAAATTTAGGGATATTCTCAGCCAATACGGAGCAGATCAAAGCTTTCAGTATCCAAAGCCAACATGGGACATTAATTGCTCATCTCATGCCATCTCAGCCAAACGAAGAGGAAGCCAAGTGTCAAAGCTGCAAGGAGGAATCAATTTATGATGAAGATAGAGTTAGAGTTATAACCAAATTAGAACTCTTTAGAACTTCTGTTAGTGGTTGTTGTATTAAATAAGTTTGTTAAAAGCAGATAGATGTCATTAGTGGTAGTCATCGAGCTCCCCTCATGCTGGAGGAGGAAGCTCCAAGTAGTTAGAGTCATGTTTCTATATATAGCTGAATCATCTATGTAACAGGGGTTGGATATTTTGAGAAACAGAGTATTGCTTTGGCTTGTGTAAAAACCCAGTTTAGTAATATAATTTGCTGCTTATCTTCTCAGGATTCTTGCAGTGTTTCAAATGCTCAAGATATGTGGTTTTTCTTTATGTTTAATGTTTTTACAGTTGTATGAATACACAATCACTCAAAATTCACTTATGCTGCTCTGATTTCCTGTGTGTATTTGTAAACTGAGGTTTCTATGAGATGTTTTTTTGAGTATTTAAACATTACATGCCCTGACTTCTATGCATGAGCAGTGTTATAGCTTACTAAATATGATCAACTCCATAAGCCCAATGGAAGTCTTTGTAATGTCTCTCCAGCCAACATGTTTATTAAATTTACTTTACTAGAGTTAGCCCTCTTATCAACAATCAAAATCAATAACTTTTTTGAGAGAACCCTCTCAGGCTAGGGAGGCTAATCCTTAGTCAAAAGATTGGTCTGAAATAGTTACAGAGAGTTTACCTTATCAGCAGCCCTTCAGTGTTTGATTTTGTGATAACATGTAGATTGCTTTGTTGTTCCCTCTAGGGAACAACAAGTTCCGTGTGTATTTTGCCTTGTTGTTCCTTACAGGGAATAGTTGTTGTTCCCTATAGGGAACAACACTTTTTGCATGCATTTTTCTTTGTTGTTCCCTATAGAGAACAATTGTTGTTCCCTATTGGGAACAACAATTTTTGTGTGCATTAATTTTGATGTTCCTTATGAGGAACAGTTGTTGTTCCTTACAAGGAACAGTTGTTGTTCCCTATAAGGAACAACACTTTTGCGTATGTATTTCTTTGATGTTCCCTATAGGGAACAACACCTTCTGCGTGTATTTTTCCTTTGTTGTTCCTTATAGGGAACTTCTGTTGTTCCCTCTAAGGAACAAAAAAAAAAATGTGTGTTTTTTTGTTGTTGTTCGCTATAGGGAACATCACTTTTAGTGTGAAGTTTTCTTTTGTTGTTTCCTTTAGGAAATAGCACCTTGTGAGTATTTTTTTTTAGAACACCCTTTCTTTCCTTTGCATGATCATCCCTAGACCATCCCTACTCACTCTTTATGATAATCTCTATGGCACAAGTGTACAAATGCATATGTAAGGATAACAAATATGGAGTTTACTGAAACAAGAAAATATCTTGAATGTTATCATCTTTAACAAGATTTATTTGTATTGATCCAAAAATAAAGGACATAGCCATCTATATCACTTCATTGTCCTAATTTCCATTATAAATCAAATTGATTGATTATCTGTACAATGTTGGTTCTCCCCTAGCCCATATAACTCTCTCTGTTTATTATCAATAAGGTTAAGGGCATACTTTTTTCTCTATTGATATGTTCAAACTTCTTCCACCATCCCTACTCTTAAGGAGTGTTGAGCCACCCTCTATATATAAATAGGAAGTGTTGTTCAAAAAAAAAAAT